>JANPWX010000299.1:98246-124784 GCA_024734555.1 Trochalopteron elliotii
GTGAATCTCGATAGTCTCGCTCAGCTGGGGCCCGGCGGTTGGGGGCGCGGGTCTCGGGGCACGGCTGCCTCCCCGGCCGGTGGGAGGCTGCTTCCTTCGCCGCCGTGCCCGCAAGATGGATGTTACCTGCCGGGCCAGCCGCGGGGTCGGCCCGCAGTGCTGCGTTCCTCGGCTCGGTAACCCGAGCGCTGCGTGGGCCGGGCCCAGGTGCGGTGCGCAGGGAGACAGCGCTGGGTGTGCTGGCCAACAGCAAAACCCCGAGCTGGAATGAGCTTGGACTTAGGCGAGGCGTTTGAGATTCCTTGTTTTGTATTAGGCTATGAGCAAGGCTTTATGGAGTTTTTCCCCTCCACAAGTCCTAGTTCACTTATCCCATCCAGGCGAGTTCACCTGTGGGAAGTCAGCATGGCGACTCTTGGGAAGTACGTAAGACTGAACCTGAGATGGGCCATAGTACCTGACAACACCCGACAGTGTAAGCGTACAGCCCGAGCTCTACATCTCTAGTGTGTGTTGTTCATCAAAGCTGCTCGCCAGGAGGGGAAAGGAACAGTTGGCTTGATTTTAGGCAGAGGCAAGATCAGGTGTGAGCAGCATAGGCTTACGTAGCAGAGAGATGTAATTATGGGTGGCAATGCCAATTAAAAAAACCCCAAAAACTGATAGGGTTTGTCTTATCACTGACCTTTGGGAGTTCCAGCAGCTGTAGTTTAATGTTTCCTGCTGTAAAATGTGCCGTGTTCTTTGAGGCAGTTTTAGTGCCTTCAGTGGTTGCATAAAAACAAAGCAAAAGAACAAAGCTCTTGTGTAGTTTATTACAATAGAAAAAATGGTGATTATTTGATTTCCTTATAATATGGGCCATTTTGCACATTCTGGGCAGTAAGTTCAAAGGAAGAGCCTCCTGATTACTTGCAGGCGATCTTCCTTATGGAACAAAATATGGCTACTTGTGCTTGTGTAACTATTGCATTCTTGCAGATCACTTGGCACATCCGTTTTTTTCAGTGAAGAGCCATAAGTCATTTCATAAGGGTTTCTGTTTTAAAAAACCTTGTACTTGTTTTCTAAGCTTTGTGGAATAAAGGACGCAAATATTCCTACTCTCAGTAACATATATTATTCTGAACAACATATTAAGGAATTTCTATTGAAAAGGGAAGATTTACTGTTAACTTTTGTGGCAGAAGAAATAGTGTTTGGAGGAGTGATTACAGCCTTCTGTAATCAAGTCTTCCTTCAAGAGTTCAGCTGCATTGCAATAACGCTTACGACCCTAAAGGTTAATGTTTGTCTCTTCCCTGGAGTCGGTTTATGTGGATGATGTGGAACTCTGCAGAGAACGTTTATATGGTATTTGAGTTTTTGTGTGGAGGGATCAGTACTGAGGTGAATAAAGGCTGAAAACTGAACTCCCAGGCAAATGTAGATGTGTGCTTTTTCTCCAGCGCTGGCTACAGATGAGGGGTTTTATTGTTGCAGCTGTATTTCTGCATGCTTGAGAAGGGAGGCTTTGAGAGCACTGCAGCAAGCGAGCTGAGGTGTGAATCTGCCCCTTCCCTCAGTGTAATGCCTTACATGTATGACGTGTGACCAGCTGGGGTTGTTACATGAGGATTTTCTCTTCCTGTGCAATGTACACATACGCAAACAATGAAAAAGCTACAGCTGTGGCCAAAACACAGCACAGCCTCCAGCTTTTGATTGTTAAACCAGATCGTTAAAAGTTTCAAGGCTGTCATTAGCAGCCATTCCCTTGAAAAAGAATCTTCTGGTTTAAATACATACATCTCAAGGGGCTGTGGGTAATTGCTTTTTCAAAATAATTTTTCTTCCTCCTTCTGGAAAGCAAAATCTCCCTTATAATAGTGATAATTAATACCCAGTGGTAACTTATCCATGTCATCACTCATTGTAAAAATATGTGGTGTGTAAGTGCCACGGCAGAAATGCAGGTTATGTTTGCATGGTAGCAGTGGGAGTGCCCCGAATATCACTGGGGTTTTTTCCTTCCTTGCCATATAAGGAGAGAAGTCCTGCTCTGCTGAAGAATATCTGGGGCCATATAAGGCTGGTTGGTAAATTCTTAGTGAGTTACTGGAGCAGGAAGTGAAAACTTGAACTTTAGTCACCTTGTGTTTTTGAAGCACATTTTCTGCTCTTATCATGACGAGAAGTCTTGACATGATAATAATTAACTTGTAACATTACAAATTTCCCTAGGGTAGCCTTTATGAAAGGTCATTTTTTTTCTTAAATGTGAAACTTCAAATTCTTACCATTTTAAAGCCAGAAGTCCAAACCCACAAGTTTGGAGTACTGCTGCATGATTACATAGTTAAATGTATCTATTGGATACATTTATTGGATTACATACATTGGATTAATCTATTTGGATTAATGTGGATCTCTAAGGATGAAGTCTCTTCTTCTGGTTTTATGTGTTCGCTGCCAATGCATATTAATGTAAAGATATAATTGCTTCCCTGTCTATGTGTTACTTTCAGTCATTCTAGCTGGACGTCGTTACTTTTATGTCAAAGGTTGTTTTCCTTGTCTGGCCTGTAAGTTATTCTTTCTTGTGTTATGTACAGCAAAACTTTTGCTGTGGACAGCTGTATCCAGCTACCTCTGGTTAGGGAAGAAAAAGTACCAAACTGATACTTCTGGTATCTACTTTTGCCAGAGGGTTGGTTCTCCCCTCAGCTAGACATCATAGGAAATTGGGATATGGCAAATATATATCATATATGTTAGTTTTCAATACTAATTAAGTGTTATTCTCTGAAGTAATTAACTTTTTGGAATAGTTACTCTTTATATATACTTTGTGCTTAGTACAGTTTTGAAAGAAAGTAAGTTTAAAGATGAGGTTACCACAAGAAGGCTGTTTTAGAACTTACTCTGCAAACTTAAGCAAGTCTAGGTTTGAGGCTGTAATATGTAACAGCTTGTAATGATAAGAGGCAGATGAGTTGCAAGTGTTGTACAGAAGGTTAAGTAAACAGGTAATTCAAGAAAGGCAAATTTAGGGGAAGATTGAGGATGGAACTATGGGAGGGGAAAAAAAAGAAAATATGTCTTAAGGGATTGCTGCCTGTACCAGGACACTACCACCACTTGCTGGTGCCTTTTTTGTCAACTCTTGCATAGCTTGCCTGTAAACAAAACTTCTGGGTATTTGGGCACTTCTTAAATGTTCTCATACTCCCTCTGTGTCAGCTGTCTCATTGCAAATGCTGATCCAGTTGTGTTTTTACATGTTTACACTGAACCCTTCTTCTGGAACTCAAGGAAATGTTGGGACAATTCTTACAAAATATGGTGAAAGGTCATAAATAAAGGCATTGGGATAACAGAAGAATTGAGTAATTAGTTTGTGTTGATTTGATTAGAAAAAGGGATGGTCTGTAATTAATGTCTGCAAATACAATAACAGAAAATATTTGGGTAATGGTGCATAATCCTTCCTGTGCAGTTCTTTCTAGTACAAATTGTACAGTCCTTGATGTGCTTCATTGAAAGCAAGCATTAATCACTTTTTTCCTTTGTTATGCAATAACCTCACAATTCAATCATGTACATCTCTGTGTATGGACTTTTTAGTGGACGAAGTCAGAAATTACAGAAGTGCTGTTAAATGGCACTAGCAGGTAATGGGGTGAGGGAAGATATATGCCTTACTATGAATTAATTTCTGTTCTTCCTGTGCTTAGGCTGAGAGTGAAGTGGCTTCTCTGAACAGACGCATCCAGCTGGTTGAGGAGGAGTTGGATCGGGCTCAGGAGCGCTTGGCCACTGCCCTGCAGAAGCTGGAGGAGGCTGAGAAGGCTGCAGATGAGAGTGAGAGGTGGGTGGAGCCACACCTGAATGGATTGTTCCCCTGATGACAAAGACCATAATTGCCAGGGTGTGGGTTAGGGAAATAAATTAAACCACTCCTAGGTCTCTGAACATGTGTAATCTGCTCTTCCTTTGCCTACATGGACTTCACTTACAGCTTGTCTGTAGAAATGTCCAAAATATCTCGGCTTGGATTCTTTTCCAGTTGTGAAGATGAGATTTAAGTGTGGTAGGTCTTTTTATGTATCATGCCACGTCCTGGGAAAACTGCTTGGCCCAGCCCAGACTTCTTCTCTTGGATGACAACTCCCTAGCGTACTCTTGTGCTGTTGGGTGATTCTTGCTTTTGTTGTGGGTAGAAAATCTCACCTGGAGAATAGCAAAGTGCTGAAAGAGGCTTTGGTTCTCCTGTTGGCAAGATTGATAGGTAAAAGTGAGCAAAGGAAAGAGACTGATAATTCCTTCAGATTTCCAGAAGTCCATAATGTAAGTTAGGAACTCAAGATTTATGACTTTGGAAGATCTTCTCTCTTCTTCCAATTTATATCTGTGATAGAACTTTTTGTTGTGAAAGAAACCCACACATTCTGCATGTGTATATCTACGTTACTAAGGATGCAGTCTGTTGAAAAGAAATGTGCCAGAGACTCACAGTGTGTTTGGAAACATTTAAGGTAATTTTGGGTCAGACATGTGCAACCCACAGTGTTTCTTGTTATGAAGGATTTAAATTTTGCTTTTAGAGAGCACAGAGAGCATCTAGGGCTCTGACATGGCAAAACCCAGGGGAGTCTGGCCCATAGATATGATTCTTGTCAGTACTGCAAGGTTTGTAACATGCTGTTGAACATGAACATGAGTGTAGAAGCCCAGATGTTTTCAGTTTTGTTAGGTCTTTAGAAGCCCTTTGTTTACCTTTCTATACGATGAGCTTTTCCTGCAGCTTAAAATGAAAAAATATTCTACAGCTGAATTACAGTAAGAGCTAAACAAATCACACTTTTTCTTCCTTCCTAAGACATGTTTTGCTCCTTGAACTTCTGAAATGTGAGTGCATGGGACTAAATCTATGGTGTGAAGACTCGATGTCTGGTGTGCTTCATTCACCTGAATACAACTGTCTGAAAATCACATACCACAAATAGTAGAGCTGGACATAAACTGGCAAGCCCTGAACCTTGCATTTCCTGTTTTTCACGTTTTTCAGAGGAATGAAGGTCATTGAAAACAGAGCCCAGAAGGATGAAGAGAAGATGGAAATCCAGGAGATCCAGCTGAAAGAGGCTAAGCACATTGCTGAAGAGGCTGACCGCAAGTATGAAGAGGTCAGTTCTTGAGTGCAGGTCATCTCCTTCTAAAGCCCATTAGGCTGTGCCTGTAATTTTTGGTTTTCTCTTTTGCCTTTTAAGTTCAAAAAATCACAAACACCTCACTTCACAACTGTGGAAGGAAAATCAGGCACTCAGATACCTCAAGGGACAAGGTGGCAGGAGATCTGTGCTTAGATCTTTCACTAAAATGTTTGAGAGTATTCCCTAAGCTCTTAGGGAGAGAAATACTTTCCAGTTGCCTTTTGGTGAATGAAGGGGAGGTCTTGAGAAATGTCAGGTAACTGAGTCTCAAATGAATAATGAAGATATCACATAGTCAAAACTCATGTGTTGACCAAAAAATGAAGAGGCCTGACCCCCTGCTTTGTAGGTTCTAGAAACAGGTGACAACATAATACACTTTATATAGTATAGACAACATAATAAATGTAGTGCAGCAACATAATATCCCTGATTGTTCCTTGCCTGTCCTTGTAGGTGGCTCGTAAGCTGGTGATCATTGAGAGTGACCTGGAGCGCGCTGAGGAGCGTGCTGAGCTATCAGAAAGGTAAGTGTGGAACTGCCCTGAGATGTGTGTGAGGTGCTAAAATAGAACTGTAACTGCATGAAACGTTGGCAGCACACTGTGTGTTCAGCTCAAAGCTATGTTTTGCTCATTTACTGTAGTTGTTGAAATAAATGGTCAGTGCCAAAGTAAATGTGTTGCTCTGTGTGTGCGCGTGTGTTTTGTCACTGCATGCTGTACCTGCACACTGATTTTGTGAATGGCTTTTGTGCATTTCATGTGTTCACTAACAGCCAAGTCCGACAGCTGGAAGAACAGTTAAGAATAATGGATCAAACCTTGAAAGCATTAATGGCTGCAGAGGATAAGGTACTGATACTAATAGACAGTTTTTAGGTTTAACTGCAACCCAAGTCTTTCAGCTTCCATAGCTGGTTAACTCACTCAGTAGTAACAAATAAGTCCTTGCTGTGCTCTTTACTCTCTTTGCATCTTGCTTTGGTGGTTTTCTTTGGTCTCTTTTTTTTTTAATTTATTGATTTTTGTCTTTAAAACTGATCTCCTGTGCAGCCAAAAGAAGCTGAACTGTCTCACGTGTAAAAGATCTGTAAATGTTTCCATGTAAGCCAAGAGCTGTAGAAAAATTTCTGTCTGGTCATTGTCTTAATGTGCACTTGAACTGGTATTTGGCATCACAAAGAGTTGCTTTCAGTCTCTGATGGATCAGCTGCTTTTGAGGCTGTTCTTTTGCCCTGTAATTGTTTTCATTTTTCTCTATCTTTTCCCCCTGTTTTCTCCTGTTTCTTTTGCTTGACTGAATCTTCCATCCTCCCCTTTCCTGCCTTCCCTCCAAAATAACAGCAAATGTGCTGAGCTTGAAGAGGAGTTGAAAACTGTGACCAACAACCTGAAGTCGCTGGAGGCTCAGGCTGAGAAGGTAGGCTAGAGACTTATGTGAGAATGTGTCCCTTACATTGTCATCTGGCCTATGGGGTTTTCTTTGTATGCTGATCACTTTGCAGCATTTCTTCAGGGCTGTTGTCAATAAGGGCATTTGGATTTACTACTCAATTCTTATTTGGCTCATGTTGGAACACAGCATATCTTGTAGTTCCAAATAGGTCAGTATTATTTGGCCACTTGTTCTGTTGAGTACTCTGACAGGATTAAGTGTTAATTATAGACTGTCCCTCAAAATGGCACTGTGTACTAACATTAAATTTCTCCAAAACACATTCCTTTTTAAAACTGTAGTACTAATTTCTTCTCCAAGTTCTCACCATATTGCACTGGAATGTAACTCAAGGGAAGTTTGACTCCTGCAATGAACTGTGTTACTGCAGCCTCCCAAGTGGAATTCATTCTGTTTTACCTGTAACAATTTCCTGTGTACAGATAATCTATTACAAGAGTTTCGAATGTGGGGCTTTTTGGTATATTTAGAATACCCATCTAATACCAGTGATAACTCTTTCTAATTACAGTACTCACAGAAAGAAGACAAGTATGAAGAGGAGATTAAAGTTCTGACTGACAAACTGAAGGAGGTAAAATTAGAGCTGTTCTTTGCAACATATCTTCCAATGCACCTTTGATTCTTTTAGTATAAACTTAACTTCGGTGCTGTAAGGATGAACATACCATTTTGGAAACAGTTTAATGTTAAATATCTCCCTTAGAAATTAGTTTATATTAGTCTTATTATTTGCCTCCTCTCACTGTACTTTTTTTCATCTGAATTATTTCTCCTCTACTCCTGAGTACTGTGTGTGTGTTTCCTAAAGTAGTTTGTGTTTGTCCTGACTTCAGGCTGAGACCCGTGCTGAGTTTGCTGAGAGGTCAGTAACCAAGCTGGAGAAGAGCATTGATGACCTAGAAGGTATGGAAGTTGTTTCTCTACTTACTGTGGAAATACATCTCTTATTCTTCTCTTGAATGGGGGTTTTTGTTGATTTTTTAAAATACCCAATTCTGCTGGCCTGACTTGTCCCACTTATATAAATGGGTCTGCCTAAAGAGTAGACAAAATATTTTCCAAATGAAATGTATAGATAACTTAAATGCTTCAGGTGAACAGTGTTTTGCTCTTGCCTGTTACTTTTTCTCTTATATTCTCAAGACTCCTTCCATCATTTTGCTTTATACTCTTCTATTTGGAAATATAGAAATGTTACAGGGTAAATGATCAGGTGACAAGTGTTATTATCATCTCAGTAAAAAGCTGATGAAGCATATTGCATTATGTTTGCAATAGTTAGGAATGTAGCAAGTTAACCTAATTTATTACTGTGATAAGTGTGGGTCAGGGCAGGCGTTTTGTGGCATAGACCAGTTGTTGGGTTTTGGTAAAGCTAATAGATTGTATACATAATCAGAAGGACTTATTTAACTTCACAGGGTTTGTTTGTAAGGTTTTGATAAATCTGTCAGAACTACAGCAGAGTAGTAGAATGTGCTTTCTGCCTCTGGAGAAAATAATTCAGTAGGGCTGTAATTTGGAATTACATGGAGTTGGCTGTTTAGATGCATTACACTAAGTGCAGGATTTGAAGAAGCTAAATTGCTTGGTGTGGCCGGTGGATTCTGCATGAAGGTGATGAAATGCCTAAGTAGCTGCTGAAAATTTATGATCCCTGACTCAGGAAGGAAACAGAGAAGAAAGATAAGTATTTAGAAGGAACAAAAAATTGCTGTAAGAAACTGAGTTTGACATCACATAAACCAGAATGGTTTTTTTAAAAAAAGGGTAGAAAATGGTAATATCCTCCTTAAGCCCCATTTTTTTGATCTTTTCTCCCTAGTTCCTGTGTCCCCTCCTAATTAAAACAAAAAAAAGCATTAAAACAAAAATCCAGGGCAGTGAAGCTTGGATTTTTGCTTCTTTTATACTCTTCTTGGTTTTCTCTATATCACAGGTTGCCCCATTGGCAGTGCAGTTAATGAACTTATTGCGTAGAACTGTTCAACATTTTCTTTCTTTTATTCTTCTCTAACTTTGTTTCATTTTGTCTGTCACAACACTTCTTTCTGTGCACTCTTCCCACTTCCTACGGGTTCTGGATGGTATCCCCATGCCACCACCTTCACCTTCCATCCCATGATCCTGCTCCATTTCCTTGCACACCTCTGCCTTCCCTGGGGGAACAATAGATGAGCTCTATGCTCAGAAACTGAAGTACAAGGCCATCAGTGAGGAGCTGGACCACGCTCTCAATGATATGACTTCCATGTAAATGTCTTCCCAGCTTGTGCCCACCCCTGCTTCCCTGCCCTCACTGATTGCGCAGTACCGGCCTTGTGAAATGATGCTCCCTGTGTAGTGGGAGATGCTTTTCCTTTAGAGAGAATAGGTGTACAAAATACCATGAACACTTGCTTTGCCCTGGCAAAGTGTGGGTGAGTGTTGTGCCAAGCCTGGTAAATACTCATGGTGATTTTGTAGGCTTGTGGTTAGTCTTTGATTCTGCGATCCTTGTGTCTTGTGGTTGCCCTTTGTTTGTAGCTCTGTGTTTATCCTTTCAGTTCACCTCTGTTCAAACATTACCTACCAGGCCCATCATGTTCATTTTACCAAAGAAAATTGCTGTGGTACATGTTGTATTCAGAGTGTATTCCTTTGCCTGCTGTCACAGTTTTTGCTCTGGCAAAGCTCATACAAAAATGTCAGAGAAATTTAGATTTAGCTGTGTTCTCTATTAATGACAGTAGAAAGTGTTTATCTAAATTTACATAACTGCTCTGAGAATTTCAGCTGTTACCAGCTGAATCACCTGTGGAAATGGATTTCAAATACCTTGTCATTAAAACCCATAGAGGCGACAATTGGACTGTAGGTTGCTTCTGTGAATTTTCTGAATAGCAGTAGTAATTTTATTTGCATACACCAAAAATGTGGTAATACCAACTTCAGTCATGAAGAGGAAAGTAGGAGAGTCAGCAGCTGTAAGGTGACTCATCAGTACAGTGTTTGACACAAACTGACTCGTGTTCCACGGACTCTGAACAGAGGTCAGCTGTGCTACCTGCACCTTCCCATGCATGAACACTGCAGCTGACATGGGAGAGGGGAAGAGCTGTGGCTCTCAAGTGCTTAGGAGGTGCAATGTTTAGTCCCATCGTTCCCTTTTGGAAGCCCAGGCATGCTTTCAACAAGTTTGCTTAGAGCTTGAAATGTATTTTGCGTGCACCCATATTTTAAATGGTTTTTCTTCATTTTTTTTGTCTCTGTGTCTGTTCATTGCTTTCCTCCTTCTCTCTTACCAACATTTTAGTAGAGGTCTGATGTTGCTTGCTTTGTATGCTTTGATTTTTTGTTTTTAAATTCCTTCCCAACATATGGTTTTGCTCAGTGGCTTATCAAGCAAATGGATTTCTTTTTTCCTCCTCTGTATACAGAGATTACAAGATTTCTTCAATTTGGGATATTTCTAAGTGGAAAACAGACTTAAAATTGTACTCTACTGGTACATGAGGACATGACTTTATCATTCCAGTCCCAGCATGGTGTGCTGTTTCTCTAGCATAGTCATCTCAGCATGCTGGGCTCTGCTGTGCCATTGCTGCTTTTTTGGAAGTCTTTACTGCATCTTTTTTCATTTTCTACCTTATCTCACTTTTTCTTTTCATGCAGATAAATTTCTTTGCTTCAGTTCTCCAAAGACACCTTCATCGGGTTGGATAAAACATCTTTCCAAGCTTTGGATGTTTCATGGGTTCATTGTCCTGTCTTCTAGCTTAGTTGACTCCTCCTCTATCACCTGTCTCAGAACATGCTCTCTTTGTGCTCTGCTGTACAGAAACTACATTTCTCAATGTAAAATAAATATCCCAGCTGTATCCCTTTTGCTATTCCTTTGCCTTTTATTTATTTAAATAGCTGTTTAAGTTATTAATAAAATTTGCGCTTTTATGCCCATTAGGGATTTCCTTTTTTGGTGTTTTCATTTTTTTTAGCTGAAAACACTTTTGCCTGAATGTTGACAATTCCAAGCCAGTGAGTGCAGTGTGTGGGCTGGTGTGAAAACTGACCAGTTATTATTTTAGTTTTTTTCAAACTCTGCTGCAGATAAAATGACAAACAGATGTAATAGGAATTTTTCCAGTTGTTATTGTTAGGACAAAATTTGCAAGGACACTACTTCCTTGGGGTCACTTGGTCGTGGGAGCATGGCTGACAGAGCAGTTACATCCTTCGTGTAACCAGATTTTTCACTTTAAAGCCTGAAATCTTTTCCTAGCTTTATGCTGAAGGCTTCTTATCTTTATTTAAATGTGTTTGTTCATTAACGTATATATTTGAGACAGACTTAAAGAGGCAGTATCAAAAACTTTAAATCTTTTTCACCCAAAAATTATCCTTGAAATGTCTTGCAAAAAGAGTTTTCCCTCTTTCACACCTCAGTTATTCAGCAAAGATGATGCTTGCTAACATTTTGGGGTTTTTACAGTGTATTTTTCTTGAGTGGCATGATAGGATTGGAAGTTTATTGGGGAGGTTTTGGTAGCTTTCCACTGTCCACTTGTGCTTAGTTCAGATTTGTGAGTTTGAATTGCAGACTCATGAGAAACGTTTCAAAGCTGGAGTAGGAAAATTTTCTTGATTATACTATTAATGAAATTACTCTGCTGCAAAGTGGAACATCATGGATTTCAGGTTTCAGCTGATTTTTCACTGTCTAGTTAAGGATGAAGCATTGAACAGTGACATCTTGTGCTTTTTTTGTACCGTTATTTGCAGCTAGGGAGTTTATTGCCTTATTTTAACTTTATTTACATCATAGTGAAAGAAGTTATTTTCCAGTTCACATGAAAGTGAAAACCAGATTGATTTCTGGTGATGCTGTAACTCTATATATTGCTAAAGTTCCTAAGTCACCAAAGCTAAGGGAAGTCATTATACCATAGCTGAATTGTAGTCTTTAACTTGTAGAGTAATGTAAACATCTTTCTTGTTCAGCTTCAAGCTTATTCAACAGTGCAGTCTAAACTAGATTTTCTCCCCTCCTCAAAACTTGTTTCCCCAAATAAGGCTTGCAAACAGATGCATTCCCTTCCTGGCCTGCCATCTTTGCATAACTTTGGCATATCCCAGTTTTCTACCTGTGACACATCCTAATGTTGCTGGCTGGGGGATATATAACCCAAATACAGGATATATATCAGCAATCATAGATAGTTCAGTAGCTCACTACTCCTCAGCTGACATACAGTACCTGGCTGTATGTGAAGTGTAACCAAATAGAATGAGATATATAAAAGTTAACCAGATATAATGGGATGAGCATTTGTAAAATAACTGAGGCTAATAACTTCACAAATGCCAGAGTTAGGGGGAATGTGGTCAACTGTAACTTGTCATCTGACCCAGAGTAAAATATGCCACAGCAACTCCAGCTTCTTAATCTATTGTATTTTGGTTCATTGTTTTAGCAGAGTTTTTTGTCCACTCAGTTCCTTGCAATATTGGTGTTTCTTGAGAAAAGTAAACAAAAAAAGCAAAATCCATTGTAGGAACCTGTCAATTTTTAACAGTGATTTTAAACACCAGTATTAAAAATTTGCCTTTTGTGTCAGTCATACATGATCAGCTCTGCACTGAAGGATTGCTGGCCAGAGCACTGGAAATGGGCAGTGCAATGCAGATCCCCAGGTAGCTGCATGCAGAATTCCTGGCTGCTCCTGCTGCACTGATCTTCACTCCGGGGAGCTCCTGTGGTTCTCTGCTCCAGTGCAGTTCAGCACTCTTGTCACCCTCAGTTGTGGTGTTGTACCTGCCATGTCTGGCTGTTTTTGTGCCTGAGGCTCCTTCCCAGGAGTGCAGGGCTGGTTCTGGGCTCTGCTGAGCTTTGCTGGCTCTGCACAGAGCCAGAACTCCCTGCTCTGCTGCTGGGGCTCCTGCAGAGCCAGGCTCTGCCTCTGGAGCAGATGGACACATAGCCCATGGGGAATCAAGGGCTCCCTGTAGACTTGGGAAGTGCTTTCCCTGCTTTACTGGGGGATTTAGTTGTTTTGGAAGTTGAGAAATACTGTAAATCTCTGCCTCAGTCAGAGAGGAGATTTCTGTGATGATAGTAAGTGTAAATTCACAATTCATTTTTAAATAACAACTATATACATTTTGTCAGACAAAGTGAAATTTTAGTTACTCTAACGTTTTGATGTTTTTTTCCCACATGTGTGACATTATCATGATGAGAGGGACAGGATCCATTTGTTACTGGTGCAGGATCAGAGATGTGAAACGTGCCCTGGTTTTACTGAGCTGGCTGTGGGAGTTTGGGCTAGGGAGGAAGCTGGGAGGAGTTGCTCATCATACAAGCATGTCCTGCAGACCAGCTCACTGCACAGCTTTGCCTTGTCCAGTGCCTGCAGGGGCAGAGGATTCCTGTGGAAGCTGTTAGGCAGCTCATGGAAAAGAGTCAGAAACAGTCATTTCCTGTAGGGAAAGGGCTCAGGAGGTCAGGAGTGCAGTCAGGCTATTGAGAAGAACATGGACAATTTGAGAACACAAGATTAGTCAAAAGCCATTGTGGAACATTTTTTTCACTCTGCAGAGCAACTCTCACTAAATGTGCTGTCACAACATGGCTCTGGCTGTCCTGTTTCAGCATGAATTGTCCTCTTTGTTTGTTGTTTTTGAGCAAGGTGTTCATCCTTCCTTTTTATTTTCACCAAATGTGAGTCTGTTTTCTTACAAAGTAAAGCTTGGCGATTTAAAGGTATCAAAACGTGTTGATTCCAGTAACACAAGTATATTTTCCTATCAAAAATAACATTTCAGCCCATCAGATTTCTGAGGAAAGGGGTATGGGCTGAGTCAGACCTGGTGGTAGTTGCCTGTCAGCATCTCTCCTGCTGTTACTTATGCTGCCTGTGGTGCAATTGCTTTCCCTCTACTGACAGATGAGATTCCACCACACCTTAAGTAGTTTGCAAAGAAAAATGGGACTCATAAAACAAATCCTTCACACAGTGTACAGAAGACTTAAGCACAGCTTAGTACTTCTAGGAATGTAGCTGCAGTTCTTCCGTTTCTATTCCAGTTTGTGTCTCACAGCTGTTCCCCACAACAGGATTCTTAGCCAGTTCTTCATTTGTTACAGTAGCTGTTCCTTGGAGCAGCTATTTAATTACTAGAGTTCTAGAGACAGAGGTAAAATGTTTCTCTCTATGTTACTGAACTGTCTGTCATGTGACCAGTTTCTTTATTAACTCTTATTTAACTGTTTTCTCTGTCTAATCTGTCTTCATTCTGCCTCTTTTTTCCCTTCTAACCTGCTTGCTGCCTGTGCAGACCAACTCTACCAGCAACTTGAGCAAAACAGTCGCCTAACTAATGAACTAAAGCTGGCATTGAATGAGGATTAAACTTTAGTGTGACTATATTGTTAACTTGTTTGAAAATACCTTCCTCCAAATTTCCTTTAAAACTGAATCAGTAAATGTAGAAATAAGCAAGAAACTTAGAAATTGACATGGGGTGGGTTTTTTGGTGTTGATTCTGTGGTAAATTAATGAAAGAAATTCTCTTTGGAAAATATGGAAATGCTTCTTTTGGATGAGGCTTTTCATTATGTGTCTGCACACCTATTTTGGAGGAGCACTAAGCTATTCTGCTGTGCAGTAGCTTCTTTCCACTTAAGTAAAGAACTACAGTATTTTGCTAACAGTATCCAAAAAGTAACAGCCTGCCTTGCAGAAAGCCACTCAGTTTATGCAGCAACATGGATTGGCCCTAAGATTTTTACCACAGTGAGAGAAAAATATTCACTAGAATTCATATTTCTGTATTTCAAAACCAACCTAAAGGATACTTACAGCTGTTTTGTCTGGAGACTTTGATGTGATAATTTTGCCTTACTATGAATTTGGCTTGTATTTGACATTTAAAAAAAAGAATGGGAGCTCCATCTGACAATTCCCAGTCAGTTTAAAGGTATGCTTGCATAGTATGAAGTTACTATTACTGGATCCCAGTAGGATGCACCACCAGAACGTTATGCTCACTTATTGTATCAACTGTGTGTGTTAAGTGATTGTCCTATAAAAGTGTGCATGCAACATAAGGCTACTAACTTCGAATTTATTTATTTTCTAGAAGAAATAAGTTTCTTAAAGGTCACTTCACTGAAAACTATAGTAGTTTTAGATTTTTTGTTCTTTGTGTTTTTGAATTCTGTGAAACTTTTAATGTATCTGCAAAGAACTTATTTTCTTTATTGCCAATTAAAAAAAAAAAAAACACATAAAAAAATCACTTATCTCACATACCTATAAGCAAAGAGCTTCCAGGGCATTGTTGGCAGTGCATTTTCTTAACAAATGCAGCTGTAAACAGTTCTAAACTTGCATTACTTGCTGTTTGTTTTATTAATTTGGAATTCTCTCTAGTTGTGTTATCTGAAAACATTGGTATTTATGAGCATGCACATTTCTTAACTTTCTAAACCCTCTGAGAGCAATGATGATTGCATGCCCTCATGTTCTGAGAATCAGTGCCTCCAAAGAACTGCTATTCATGTTTTAATTTTCTAATCCCACAACAGAGAAAGTGGCGCATGCCAAAGAAGAAAACCTTAGTATGCATCAGATGCTGGATCAAACTTTACTGGAGTTAAACAACATGTGAAAACCTTCTTAGCGTCAACCACACTATTTGTTTTTTTTTATTATTTTTACACCTGCTTGCCGTGAAGCCCCAAAAAAACATGTCTTTTATTTTTAGTTTCACCACAGTCACAAGAACATCTGCTAAATTACCAAGCAGGGGTCAGGGAAACACCAAAATGGGCAAGCCATATGCGGGTTAAGCAACATTACATTATGGTTTAAACGTGCCATTTCCCAACAAAAAATGTTACCTACACTTTGTAGAGAGTTCAACAATTGGGTATGCTTAGTCTTTGAAGAATCCTGGCTGTGGCAGAAAGTGTCCCACCTCAAGTGCCAACTACAGTTTTTACACAAGAAGAATGATTCATGTTCAAGAGAGATCAGGTGGAAATGGTGCTATTTTGAACAAAAGGTTCTACTTGAAGTCTTTTGTTTGATATCAGACAAGTCAGGAGTAGTCCAGCACAGTAATTTATTTTTATCAGAACTTGACTGATCTGTGAGAATTTGGACTTTCTGTGCCTTCTAATTCAGTAAAATGAAGATATGTAAGCAATGGAGACAAGCGAAGGCTTCTGAAGGTTTTAATGGTTTTAAATTGTATTCTTACAACTCAATACAGAAGTGTAGGTCAGCATTTCACCTTGAGTTTTCATTCGATTGTATTTTTCATGTTGAAATGAAAGATTCAATAAATTCAGGACAAAACATTAATTTGGAAGAGATTGTGTTAAAATGTATTTTATTTGTGGGGACTTGGGGTAGGGGAGGAATTTTTAAACTGATATTTGCCTCACTTTTTTCACACTTTCTTTGAGCAGTCTTAAAACTATACCTGTATGTAAACATTGTATAATTATATGAAATAAAATGCACATTTTAGGACATTTTTTTAATTTTGTTCTCCTGTGGTTTGTTTTTCATCACGTTGGTTTCCTGTGCATCCCTGTGTAAACTCTGCATGTGTGCAGTGTCTCTCATTGTGTGAAACACTGTTCCCACACTGCTCTCAGTCTTTTCTCTATACAGAAATGTGGTGTTTTGGAGAGATGTGGGTCTGGAGCTGCTCAGAGAGGCCCATGTTGCAGGAGCCTGTCCCTGTCACTTGGCTGCATGCCCAGGTGTGTGTGCAGGGTGCAATTATCCCCTAGCAGGTGATAGAACTTTCCAGAATTACTCATCATTGACCAAAATAATTTTGGTAAGACCTTTGCAGAGCTCCTGTAGACCTCTTTGGGAAATGAGTCCTGAAGGCCATCTTTTTGGAAACACCATCATTTATTTGTATACATTACCTGGTAATATGTGCTGATTTACTTCAATACAGTCACAAACCTTCAAAAATCATGTGTCATGTTCATAAGAGATACCTTCACTCAACCTTCCACTACTGGTTGCTAATTTCTACATATGTAGGTGTCTTTATGAGGTTTGTCAATGGGCAGCTTCAGGACTTGAAAAATAATTTTTATTCCTTCTTTTTCTGTAGTATATTGCTGAAAGCTGATGCTGTCCATCCCTCTAGCAGCAAGGAGCTTGGTAGGAGACAGGTACAGATAAACCTTCCAGATCACTTAAGAATTTCCATTAGTGGACCCCTTAGCAAGCAACTGAAAACAGATGACTTTATCAGCCACTGGTGTAAACAGGTAAAGGGGTAAAGTAATAAACAATAATTTCAGGTTAAGTGGGAGTCAGAGAGGGAAGATGTACTGGTATGAGCCTGGCTTTTTTTGATCATGTTTTAAAGGGAGGAACTTGGTAACATTACAAGCTTTTGTGTGGTTTATTGGCTGCTGCCAAGTCATCCTAAATGGAAAGGATTAAATCCTTGGCTTCATGTTTCACTTGTGTTTTTGGGGAGTAAAATACGTGTTACGAGGCTCCTGCAAGGCCATAGCTTGTACTGGAGACTGACAGATAAAATTGCAACCACAGTGCAGAGGTAAGTTGCTCTGATTTCTTGCTTCTTCCTTGCCAAGTCAAGGATGAAGTGTCAGGTAGTTGAGCTCTAAGAGTTCAAGTCCCCATGCATATGTGGCTTCCACTGGGATCAGGAGGGCTTCCCATAACCAGGTACTGTGCTGGGAATTGTTTGTAGAGTAAGGCACAAGGCCACCCAGAGAGTTGGAGGCTGTGCAGGAGTAGAACAGAGCAGCTCTTGGCACTGGGCTGAGTCTTACACAGCTGAGTGTGCTGCCAGCTCCACTGAATTGCTGTTATGGTCCCTTGGCATATGCTTGAGTCCTAAACAATGTGTCTGAGTGAGGTCAGACCCTTTGTTTGCTGCTTAAAATTGCTTTTCAGGAGACCACAAACTGCTTTGTGGTTTGGGGAATCTGAGTTCAGGTCTCGCTGTGTGTAAGGGTATGAGGAGTCTGTGGTTTTCATATCTCTTAATGGTATGTCCCCATTAATAGAGCAAGCATGTGCAAGTCAGGAGATAAGAATTAATCTGAAAAAGTCCTGTTTGCAGAGTAGACTTCCCCAAAGTGCACTGTTGCAGATGAATCCATAAAGCTTCATAATAGGTAAATAAAAACTTTCCAGTTTCATGGAGAGCTGAATGGAGCAGTGAACGTGATGATGATGAATCACACCAAGTGGCTTTTTTGCCAACTAGCAACAGACACATAAATACACATAAGGGCATATTTGCTGGAGCAGGAAAATTGTTTTCACCATGTTTCATAAGCCACTACCCCTCGTGGGTTGTTTAGATGCAATGTCTAATCAAACACAACTCAGTGAAGCTACAGAGCACTGGCTTGTAAAAGCAAGTAAGTTGAGCCCCGATTTAACCCCATTCTAGGAAATTTGCAGCTACTTTGCTATTTTAACTAAAAATGTGTTAAATCACAGAATCCTGCATTGTTCAGTGTTCCTCAAGATGTATGTCTTGGTTTGGAGAATTACTCACCCTTTCTTTTAATGCAAAACCACGTTTGGCAGTTTAAAATGTACCCTGATTGTGCAGCCATGCTCTGTGATTGTCTGGTTTGGTTTTTGAGCTGACCTCTCTCAAGGAAATGAGTAGTTCTGAGAGCACCACAACTAGCAAAACCTGCCTTCTTGCAGATCCTGTCTCATGGCTGGCTGTAAACTTGGAATGAATTATTTTCCAGATACAGAGACATTTGTGTTGTCTCCTGCTCCCTTTTGGGATTTCTCTGATGTTGAATAATATACAAGGCATGCTTCAGGGTGTGCTTTCCTTCTATCATGACCCTCAGAGGCATGGTCTATCTTAATGGTTCCTTATGCTCACAAAACTTGCAGAAATGTATTTTATCTTTTGGAGTGCTGTGTGGTCAGTCAATTCCATCAAGTGTTATTGAATGGGTGAGAGATAAGAAAGAAAAGGAACTTAGATTAGGAAACAAGGCTAAAGCAGTAGGCTGCACCTATAGAGCACTGCCTCTCAGGTCTGGATCTGTAAGGTATTATGTGTATTAAATGCTACTCAAAATCTGGGTTGTCCAACTTCATTATTCTGTTAATATCATGGGAATATCTGTTACACTGGGCTGTCTGTGACTGCTGTCATGTTTGTTAGTGGTAGCAAAAGAAGAAAGTGATTAGCCAACTAAATTTTAAAACTGGGGGTGGAAATATTCTACATGACTCAGCACATAGAAAAATAGAGTATTTTTTTCCTCAGGTGTTTCTCTGGGTGGGCTTCTTTTAATAATAAAGCAGGAACATCAGTGAAAGATTAAGTGGGAATTGCAGCAAAAAGGTTAAAGCAGAGAAAACAAAGATAATGCTTTTTATCTTCATGGAGGATTTTTTGAAAATGCACACAGGAATAGCTCTTTTCATAGAGGGAAGCTGTATAACTTACTGTCTTCAGTGTGTGTTGTGTTCTTTCCAAGGTACAGAGAATCTGTACAAGTTTGCATAATCTTCTTGGCTTCAGCTGCAAACCCATCTAGTTTCCTGTAAGTCAGAGCCTTGCCAATTCATGAGCTGCAGCTGAGAATTGCATAAATGCAGGATGCCCCTCAGTGCCAGCAGCTCAGTGAGCAATCTAGATAGTCCAGATGGAAACAATGGGAAACAGAAGCAGATAGAAGTCTTACAGACACATAAAAAACCCTCACTCCTTTCCATTTGTTGTTTCCTGTCTCATAATGCACCAAAATAAAAGAGCATTCCATAGTATTTTGGATTGGAGTACTGTGGACCTTAAGGACACCACATCCCTGGCTTCTTCATGTCTCTTGGCTGGTTTGAGGAATAGCTGAATAAAGATTAAACAGCATCTTTTTCATTAAAAAAATAGAGCAAAGACACACAAAAACCCCAAGTCCTGCAGCACCAGCTGCAGCTGCCAGTACCACATGTCATAACACACTGACATGCAGGGTTGTGAGAACATTTCTCTAATTCTTCACAGCAAGACTATATGGATCATGAGTGTAACGGGTTGATACATGTTTGAGGCCCTGATCCAGCATAGTATTTTGAATGCCTTCTGTTCCAGGGCCTGACTATGATCTGCTTCTTGGGATTGTTCCTTTCTTTGAGTAGTTTTCATTCTTTGCCCTGACATACAAAGGCAAATGTTGAGGGAAAATCCATGTGGTCTGTCACAGCCAAAGCTCATGGCAAACAGTGTTTCCTTGGCTAAAACCTGTAAAGTGCTACAACTAGTGATAGCTGGCTGTGCCACTGAGGAAAATTGTGCAGATCTGGTGTTTTTACAGTACATTCTGTGAAAGAATAGTCATGGTGGTGCAACTGCAAAGCTCTGGTAAGTTGTTTTAACTTGGGGCACATTGATATTAATGTGGAGATCTGTGTGAGTCTCCAGTTTAAAAATAGAGCATTTCTTTGCAGGCCCAACCAATAGTTTATTATGTTTTTCTTGACAAGAATATTAGTTGGAGAAATAGCCTGGGAAAATGCTTCAGAATCTTTCCTGGATTATGTTTTTTTTGCAGCCAGCAAGGATGAGCCTGCCAGACTTCTTACTACTTAATCTGGATTGCTGTGCTACTTCCTTATTTTTTATTGTACACATGTAGACTATGAAATAGGATAAAAGGGTGATGTAATTCTGCAGGCTGTCCAGAAAAAAATAAAAACTGGAACATGAATTAGGTGAGAAAATAGGGAGGGAAAGAAGAAGACAGAATTGCACATTCTAAAGGCCAGTTGGGTGGGTACAGAGAACATGAAGGTGATCTACAGAGGGACATATCTCCCCTTTAAATGCTGCTGTGTTGTTATGCTTTGTCCTGCTCCAACAACCTCCACTCCATATGTCTGTGTAGCCACCACATTCCTTGGCCACAGGGGAAGATGTTTGGCAAGGTCTAGGTAACAGGAATTCTTGGTCAACCTCATCTGAGTTTAAAGTCTGCAGGAACTTTTTCTGTAAAAATCCTTTCAGTGGTTCTTGCCACATTGGCAGAATCTGGGTAAAATTTCTCTATGCTTGGACTTCATTATCAATCAACCAGGAAATTACAACACTTCAAAAAATAAAAGTAAAAATGCAAACCCACCATTTTTTGCTGCTTGTCAGCAGGTAGCAAACATGTGGCACATGTGTGTGTGCTTTTATTATATTCACATGCTGCTGTATCTGAGTGCAAGGCGTTTCCAGGAAATGAACAACTGCTGGGAAGGATTGTGGAGACAAGAGACAGCCCAACTAACAACCCAAACTGGCTGTTAGTCCATGGGAGGTGCTCAGTGCTGAGAGTTAGTGTCATAAATTGGAATGAAAAGCACATGAGCTTACGTGTCTGTGTGCAGGAGATACAGACATTATTGCCATTTTGAGCAATTAAGTTATTGACTCCTCCCTCTGCATCTCCTGCAGTGTATGTGCTGCCAGCAGTAGGAACACTGCAGCTGGCAAAAGGACTGATAAGGAAGGGTTTATTCTAGATCCATTGTATTTGCGGATCACAAGCTAATAACAGTTTGGATTTAATGAAAGAAAAATGATAAAATCCAAGTTTAAATTGAGTGCAGATTGTGTAGGGATTTGTGCCATTTCAGCTAAGTTGTTTTAAAGATCATTTTACCAAACCACCCAGGTGCACACACAGCTTTGGCCATACACACATATGGAGTACATACAGCTAAGGCCTGCCTGTTTGACTAAGCCTTAGTCAAACAAACAGTTCCATTAGAGCAAAGTCTTAGTGTTGCAGAATTGAGCTTTAATAGCTATTGCACCATGAAAAGTTCTCTCTTGTGTCAAAGCTGCTGGGTCTTTAGCTGCTGTGACATTTGGTATGTAGGTTTAAAAATCAAACAGCTGCCCACAATGAGCAGTGTGATGTTATATTTCAATTTCTGAAGAAAAAGCTGGTGTTCAGAGGTGCTGAGCAGTTCTTTTTGATCTGAGTAGGACACCTGCATACTGTATTAAAGGTGTGAGATGGCAGAAATCCCTTTTCAAACTACTTTAAACCCAGAAAGCCCTAAAATCTGTGTTCCCAGCTCCTCTTTTGCCCATATCTGTTTTGCCTGTGAATCAATAATGAAGACATTACTCTCTAACATCAGGTGTGTCACTTACCAGTTATAGATGTATTTCTCAGACAACATGGGGATTTTTCTTCACTTCTATTTTATTTTCCTGGTTGAGAATTTACAAGAACACAACAGGCCCACATAAGAAAATGCATTTTACTCACACCTGTTGGTTAAATTTGCCAGGCACTAAGTCAAGTAGGAACTTGTTAGCTTTCATTACAGCACTTGGAAAAAATGTCATCATCCACTAAGTAGAGCACAGCCTCCCCTCCAGCACCAGCATGCCTTGAACTTGATTCTCCTCTGATGAATGTGTCCTTACCTTGCTTACCTTCACACTGCACATTGCTTTTATTGGTGATGAAAGGATGGAAAGAACCCAAGCTGAGTGGTGGACATTGAGATGAGCAGGCAGGTAGTAAAACTATTCTACTGTGCAATGTTAATCACACTAAGGTGTAACTATAAGTTAAGTGTGTGATGTACATTGCTATACACCAGAAAGTACAAGTAGCATCTAAAACAAGGAAATGGCCCTGGTTCTGTTCCAGGTAAAAGAAATAAATGGCAGTATTTCCAATTCAAGCAGCTGATGACTTATTCCAAATCACAAGAGAGATGAACTGTCTTACACTTAGGGCATATTAGAGAAGTCACTCATCCCAGGCAGTTGTCTTCCTCGGCAGCAAAGTTTTAAAACTTTTCTTAGTTGTTTCCCATAGCCCTGCTTGCAAAGGTACAAAAGAAATACCTACCTTAGTTTTTGCAAATATCCTATTGCAGTATAAACCTGTGCAAATGTCATTAACTTCGTTTATCTTGTATGGTTTGATAAAGTAAAATCCCTTCTTACTGCTTTGTGTAGCATATAGTAATTAGATGTCTTTAGAGGGGCTCTTTTGAAATATATCTGATTTTGGGAAGAAAAATACAAAGCAAAGGAATGGAGTTTGTAGTATGTATGGACTCACTCCCATAAGAATATGCAAGCCCAGTGCCAAATGCCTTCTCCCAAATACCCGAGATGTTACTAATTTGATAAGAGTCCTTTTCCTGTTTTTTACTAGCCTGTGCAGTTTCTCAAGTTATCTGTACTCTGTTCCCACGAAGAGCAATTTTAGTGGCACAGAACATGTCTGCAAAGCAAAATGAAGGTGTCCTTGCAGCACAGGTAGGTGAAAACACACAGGAATGGATGGTCAGAGCAACAAACGTGTGGAAAATGGCCTGGCAATGAGCCTGCACATAGCTGGGTGAGTATTTGGAATAAACTGCAGAGAAGCCTTTTGCTTATGGCAGTAGGTATCAGTAAAAATACATGCTGGGGCTTCAAATAATGTTGAATGGCTTGGAAAAACTGCTGGACTAGGTACTGAGCAGGATCCAGAGCCTTCTCTCTAAAAGAGCAGGTAAGTACACTAAATGCAAATCAGGACTGTATTCTTCAGACAGGGTGTGCCTGAAGATTCATACAGAAAATCTGGAACCACGTTTTCCCTCCTGCTGCTGTATCTGTCCAAGCAAATGTGCCTGTTTCCCTGAACCCATCCTTCCTGGCTGCTGTGCTGCTGGTGTGGCACTCGGTGCTGGCACTTCAGCATGGCTGAATGCAGTTGTCTGGCTCACTTCTCTCACCAGTAAGTGTCAGGCTGTCACAGTCCTCACAGACACATCTTTGACTCACAGACTCTGGGACATGTTCATTTCATTAAGCTTTTGTATTTTGGGGAGAAAGGGTGGAAAGAGAGGTAGTTATCACTCAATTGTGAGGAGGAGCTCCTTCTAGAGCAAGCCAGAAAGCTTTCCCAAGTGCCTGCACATGTAATTCTGTCTTTGGACATATGAGCCTCAAATACCTTGTTAATATGTTTGATCTTTCCGGTGTTTTACACTTTCCATGGCTTGTTACTTTGTTTTGGAACAACATACTTGAGTCTGGAAAGATACAACTGCAAAAGTCACACTCAGTGATGCTGTGTGGTGCCTCTGGCAACTCTGAGCAGTGGTGATGCACCATCATTTTCCATGGTGCCTTGTACCTCTGCCCAGGAAGTGGGAGAAAAGCTGGAGAGGGTAAAAAGGTTACACACAGCAACTGAATTCTAATGATAAATATGAATACATTCTCAGGCACAAAATTGTTCAGTCCTCTCTGTGCTGTTTTCTACCAGGAGGGACTGTTAACCTGGAGAATAACTTCAGGAAAAACAGAGAAAAAAATCTGCATGTTTTCTTTTCTTTGGAGGGAGAGTGTGTGTGTGTGGTGGTTTTCTCTTTTTTATAACTAATGTATTTCACAAATGTTCCTTCACTACACACTTTCAGCTGGTGAAAATTATTTTTCCTCTGAGTCTGAAAACATTTCAAGTAGACCCTGAATTAAAACTATGAGGAAATCATCACTGCAAAACTGGAATTTTAAAACTAATGTTTTTGCAAAGAAGAAAAATAAGTGAGTGTGCCCTTTGGCTGATCTATAACCACAGCATGGTCTTTTCAGCATTCCTTTTCTTAACATGCAAAATATTTCCAAACTCCCATCCTGTGTTTTTAGGAACAGTGCCAGACTGCATGCAACTTCTGAAACTAAGGCAGTAACAGTGTGGCACTATAAAACTTGCATATTGTATTTTATTGAAAGTATATAATGCCCAGATGATACACCCTGAGTATACAGGAAAATGGAGCAGATGAAGCAGAGCTGATGATAAACATGTTGATTTCACTGTCTGAAGACCCACTGCTTTTAATCCTACTTTTTCTCTTGGTCCAAGTACCTTACATGCTTAAAGATTTGTTCCTGACTTATGTATCTCAGCTGACCTATGACCTTAGTTTGGAAAAGACCCAAACCAACCCCAATTTTCATCTTAAACTCGAACTGTGAGTATGTCCTTATTTCTGTACCTTTAGGGGGATCGTGCCTGGGTTTGTGGCTGGGTCTGACTGTCCTAGCATGGAATGTTATTGGTGCCCATTGGTAGGGCAGCTCTGTTACTGCAGTGGTACTACACTGAGACCATGCAGCTCTTGCCTTACTTGATGAATAATAATACTCTTAGAACTGCTAGACTGACCAAAACCAAACAAAAAAATGTCTGTGGGTGAGGAGACTGTAATAACTGAGTTCAGTAACTCTGTGACAACCATGGAAGCTCCCACGGCAGTGGAACCCTCCTTTTGCTCCTGGCAAACTGGTTAAATGTGTGAGGCTTTTACTGCCATCTGCTGTACAAATGCTTCAAGCCAGAGGGAAATAAAAATGCTGTCTCTTGGTTCTCAAATAAATGAAATTGCTTCTGAAAAGAGAGAGAAAGCAGAGCTTGATTTCTCTCTACATATGAAATTCCCTTTATTTATCTTCTTTTCTAATGCAGAAGGAATTTGGGTCTTTTATTTCCTTCCTGTGCTGAGAGTAGAAACATCAGGTTTGATCGAGGTAATTGTTATCCCTTCACTCTTTGCATTTTCCATCACCATAATTTTCCCACATATTTATGTATACATAGATAATATTTTTCATTGCTGTTTTCCTATTTTTCTTTGTTTTATCTAGTACAAATATAAATTACAGTCCTTTTTGACAACTTTAGCTCTTGTCTATTAATTATATTCCATTAGACTCAACACTTTTAGATCCAGAGATCTTTACAGAAGCTAGTCTTTAATTATTGGAATCCAGTTGGGGTAATGGGAATCCATTGGATTAATGGACCATTTCATTGCTTCACAATAAATCCAAAAAAGAAAACAAAGGAGCTTCTTTACACTACTACTTTCTTCATTTTTAAAAGCCCTTTCCTACACATTCATCCTACAAGATTCAGTCTGGTTCTGTGACAGCTCCAAATGGTGTTTAATAATATGAAAGAGCAGAGATGGGTTCATGATTTCAGGTCTGACCAGCCCTTTATCAGGGGAATACTAATACTAATCACTCGTTTTCTATCTTTCAAACCTTCCTTGTTGTTTGTTAAAAATATTACCCCTTTTTTCAAAGGAAGGGTTACACTTAGGGGCATGTCACAGCAGTTTGTCAGTGAACTAGTAAAGCAAATGAGATCATCATAGCAAAAAGTAATGGGATCAAAGTCCAGACCTACAAGCAGGAACAGCCATAATAACATCTGTTAAACATTGCTGAGACAACAGAATCCACAAAAGCATTTGCAGAAATGGAGGAGGACTGACGGAAATGACGAAATTATTTTCAAAATTCCTGATTTTTTTTTCCCTAAGACTTACGTTTCAGGAAATGTGCATGAAGCCTCACAATTTGCAAATGCCTGATGTACAAACATCAGCAGCAGAATAAGCATAACTGTACTTTTTGCTGGTTGGGTACACCACTGCAGAGCAGCACAAAAGCTGCTGCCCACCTTCCTGTGGTTCCCCAGTTCACATCATCACAGTGATCTGAAAAAGCCAGTGGATACTGTAGCATACAACTGAAGAGCAAGATAACTGGGAAGATACACCAGCACTTTATTTGAAGATCTTGTATTATTGAGCATTTGGTGTTTGTCTTAGAGGCTCTAAAACCTTAAGGGATTCTTGATGGTGAGACTCCAGAACTGGGCCCAGGTGGAGGTGAGTGAGCACAGCCCTGCCTTGCTGAGAGACCCATTGTGTGTCACACCAGTCTTTATCATCTGAATAATCTCAACATAAATCCAGCAAGCACAGCCTGGCAAGGAGGCAGAGCAGAGGAAAAGTCAGCTGGTTTAGTGCTAAACCCACCATGTGGA
>JANPWX010000299.1:129753-141977 GCA_024734555.1 Trochalopteron elliotii
GGTTTGGGAGGTGTTTTGGGAGGTGTTTTCACTGGGGGGAAACAGCATCTGCATTGACAAGCACCAGGCACTGGAGTAACAACTATATAAGAGAAAAAGTCATGGGCAAATGGCCTGTCATCTGTTTTATTTCTTGTACTTTGTCAAGGTTTGGGGATTTTCCCTGAGCAGTTCATTGTTAGACTACAGTTTTATATAGACAGAGGTGCATTGCTTGCAGGCCTTGCTTGTTCTGAAAACTGCAAATATGCCATTGCTGCATTTTCTTGCTTTTATGCTGCAACATCACTTGCACTTTCTTCAAACTTAGCTCAAACTGAAGACTAGTTTGGTAGCTTGATAATACCTTATTAATTCCAGTTCTTGCTACCAGACTTGTGGGTTGGTTACATAGGAAAACACTGTTACAGAAACTGTTAAGCTGTATTTTAATTGAAGTCCTGCTGAGTGATGTTGAAACATAGTAACACCTCAGTTTTGTGAAACCTCACAGCTTAGGTAATTGGTGTGAATTTGTGAGTGAGTTCCTTTCTCAGTTTCTGTATTGATACAAGTAAGACCCTTTACTGCTCAGCCATTAATTCAGCACAATGAAAGGAATGGTTATGACTGTTGGTCAGTTGTTTTTATTGTCTAGACTTTGGTCTCTTTGGGTTTTCTACACTGAATATTTGACCTCAGTAAATTTTTGCTTAATCTTTAATCTCATTTATCATTATGTTTATTGTAGTCTTAACCAGCAACTTGGGACACCACTGTCTAATCCAATGGGCTCTGATTAACTGCTACTGCCACAGTAAAATGTTATTAACTGAATTGAAGCAGGGGCTGGCATAGTCCAATGCATCATATCCCAGTTTAGCTGGAGGGAAAGTATTTTAAAGGGCCAGTAAATCTATTTTATTGCACCTAATTAATTCAGCATGTCTCTGTGCAGAGGACTCAGCAGAGTGTTTTTATTTCCTTGAAGGTTTGGGCTATGCTGACGTGGAGAACCGTGTGGAGTGCAAGCCAGAGACCATCATGCGCATCGCCAGCATCAGCAAGTGTCTCACAATGATGGCTGTTGCCAAGCTGTGGGAAGAGGGGAAACTGGATTTAGATGCTCCAGTGCAGAAATATGTCCCTGAATTTCCAGAAAAGGTCTATGAGGGTGAGAAAGTATGTAATTGTTTATTGGTAAGAGTTTTTAAAAATTTTTGTTCTTGTCACTACATAGCAGTCTGTGCACAGGTGCCTGATCTGGACCTATTCCTATAAAATACTCAAAATCATTTAGACAAGTACTGATGTTTCCTGCTCAAAAAAGCATATTTGGATATTCACTTTTATATTAAGTGTGTAGCGTCCACATATATACTTCTCTTTTTTAATACTGTGTTTAATATGTGATATTTAAAAGGTGTTACACCACTGTCTGTTCTTTGTCATGGTGAATTTTACTTTTTTGGTGATTTATTGTTTGTCTTTTAATGAAGAGAGCTCACATTATGCTGTCTACCTAGGTGACTATTACCACAAGAATGTTAGTTTCACACTTGAGTGGGATTCGTCACTATGAAAAAGATATTACAAAAGTAAAAGAAGAAAAGGAAAAAGCAAACAGAGCACTTAAGCTAACAAAATCCCATCAGGATAAAGAACAAAAAGAAAAAGAAGGTAAAGGGATTGAAAAAACTGATTGTGTCAAACAGAAGAAAGAACATGATAGTGAGACAAAAAGCCGACATTCAAAGCCTGGCAGGAACAACAAGGAGTTTGAACAGGAAGAGTATTATTTGAAAGAAAAATTTGAAAGTGTGATTGAATCACTGAAGATATTTAAAAATGATCCTTTATTCTTTAAACCAGGTGAGTTTCTACTAATGTAGACCAAAATATGCTCTTCTGGTGAGAGTTTTGTTTCAATTAGTTTTTCATGTAATGATGATAGTAGAGTCCAGTGATGAGTGTTTTTGTGTGGGGGTTTTGGTTTGTTCTGGTTCCCTCCCTTGTTTTTTTCCTCACATGCCCCTTTAAAAGCTCAACAGAGAAGTATTTGGTCTGTTCTGCACAAACCACCTGGTCATGTAATATTTATGTATAAGACTTTTCTCCCAGGAGGAGTAAGTAATGCAGTTAGTGCTCTGAAACATACCAGCCAGTGGATTTATAAATGCTAAAGCAGAATATAATTCTGGTAACAAATTTGTATCTACAAAGTATTTTACAAGCAGATACCAAATTGCAGTAGTCATGTTCTGGGCCTTCTAGATAGAAACCAAATGGAAAAAAAAATACTGAGGCACTCAATCAGACCTAAAAAAAATCTACAGAAAAAAACATAGAATCACAGAATGACTGAAGTAATTTATTGTTGGGATTATTTAACTTAGGTCTAGAGAGGACTTTGAGGAACTTCAGGTGTAAGTTTTAAACAAGTTAAGTTAAGGTAAATTGTATGCATTGCTGATAAACAGTAAATAATGTGCACTGAAGGGGAGAGGGGTAGGAAGAGGGAGGAGTTAAACACTCACCATCCTGGAGAGCTCTAGGAACCACTTGAAGTAAGAGATCTGTCTCAACTGTAGGCACTTTAGCAGTTGCTCAATATGTAAACGTTTCATAGAAGGCATTAGCACAAGGATGAGATTTTTTTTTTAATGAAAATTGTTTTATAAATAAATTCTATTGTCTTAAATAATATGCATGCTTGTGTTCATATAATCTTTTGGGATATTCTAGAACTAGAAACAAAACACTGTGCTAAAAGTGATGAATACCCTTGAAAAATGTGAGTACTGCTGTTTTCCCTTCTCCAGAGTGTGGACACACAAAGAAGTCATGGTAGCTGAGCATCTTTTAAGCAGTAATTTTATGGCTTTTGTCAGCTTTCCAAATCCAGACATCCTTGTTAGACCGGATGTGATACATCTCATGGAAAGGATGTTAAATGTCAGCATTGACATCTTGGCCTGAAACCTGACTGTACACAGAGATCCCTGGAAGATTTTGGTGCTGTTCTCTTAGCAGGATCTGTGTCTGCTGCAGTACAGAATTCCTTAGGCCTAGGATCAACAATGGTTGATTATTAATTGCTATATATAGTTTTATTTGCACATATGATTCTATTTAAGCATCATGCAATTAATTTGGGGTTTTCCCTTTCTCACTTGTGTTTCTTCAAGGTAGTCAGTTCTTGTACTCAACGTATGGCTTTACTCTCTTAAGTGCTGTTGTGGAGAGAGCTTCAGGACAAAAATTTACAGATTACATGCTGAAAATGTTCCGTGATTTGGATATGCTGTCAACTGTCCTAGATGACAATGAAGCAATGATATATAACAGAGCAAGGTAAATAGGGGTGGAAACTCTTAATTTTTCCACAACTGTCACCTTTTCTATTTTAATTAAGACAGCTGAATTAAGAATGTGTGATCTTTCTTTTCCCAGACATTTGAATGAAGTGTTTCATGTATGTCACCTCAGCTTTACTCATGTAGCTGGTTTCAATGCCGTTGCATAGGTTCTGTAATTGGCATGTAAAATTACAGAATAAGAAAAAAGTATTTCTTGTTCTAAGTGTGAATATGGGAGTTGAGGGGAGTAATAGAGGTGACTTCAAAGTTTACATTTACTTTTACTACACAGCTTTACTGCTCTAAGAGGCTTTGTATTGGTGTTTAGTTTGCTTGCAAAATTTCAGAGGCTCTCTGGCTGTAGGCTCAGAGGCTCATCTGGATGATAGTGATGTTCTCATGAATTATCAACCTTGTGCAGTCAAGGCTTTTTAGAACATGTGTGTGTATGTTTATCATTTTATAAACTGAAATGCAGGAGGGATCAAAGAATTGTGTGTGTTATGCAAGACTTCAATGCTCCTTGTTTTGTTGTACAGTATGGCAACCATAACAGGGCAGTGGGGGGAAATCAACCAAAAATGGAAACTACTGTCTGAGAGCAGTCACTTAAGTCTTAGTTGTAGAATTCTTTATGTTGGTCTTTAAAATACTTCATATCTAGTACAGGGATTTAAGAAAAAAAAACTGTGTTGGCTGATCTATTTATTTCTGTCACATCTTTTATTTGTGCATTGTCTTTATTCTTAGTATATCCTAAGATTAAGCAGGAGGCTTAGTACTTTCATTGAAGTTAAGCTTCTAACCTAGAAGTCACCTTAATTTCTGGTTTTCTGCCTGAATTACTTGTTGATTTTTCTTAAAAATATATTTTAAAAGCCCTCTAAACATTTGTGAGAACAAGCTAATAATACATGCTCAGTTTGCTCCTTTAAGGCAGGGCAGCTGAAAATCATTGTGCAGAGTATATGAGAATGACAAGTTGAATTTTCTTGAACTTTAGGTGTTACATTTACAACAAAAAGGGACGGCTGGTAAATGCACCATACGTGGACAACTCTTACAAGTGGGCTGGCGGTGGCTTTCTGTCATCAGTAGGTGACCTCCTGAAATTTGGAAATGCCTTGTTGTACAGTTACCAAGCCGGCCAATTCAAAACCAGGAATGGCAAACTCCTTCCAGGGTACCTCAAGCCAGGCACAGTGGCAATGATGTGGACCCCAGTGCCAAAAACAGAAGTGTCGTGGGACAGGGACGGTAAATACGCCATGGCTTGGGCCGTGGTGGAGAAAAACCAGCAGTATGGCTGCTGCAGGCAGCAGAGACACTACGCCTCCCACACTGGGGGGGCCGTGGGGGCCAGCAGTGTCCTCCTCATCCTGCCTGAAGAGCTGGACCCTGAAGCTCTGGGTGCTTTGCCAGTGGCACCCCCGAGAGGAGTGATTGTCACTATTATCTGTAATATGCAATCGGTGTCGCTCAACAGCACTGCCTTAAAGATTGCCAGGGAATTTGATAAAGAGAAACGGGCACAGTACACAGATTAAAGGAGATGTAGGTGGCTGAACTCACTGTGCTGGAAAACAAAGGGAGAAGGGTGTAATTGCACTTCAAGTTCACTAAGAATATGGGAAGAAAAAGCATAAACGATTCACTTAATTAACCTCTGCTAGTGGTGCTAAACTTACGTCTAACCGGAATTCATCTCTCAGGGAAGTTCCTAACTTACAGAAAATGAGAATGTAACAGTCAAAGGTGACTTTCTGTAGTACCTGTGTAAATTATCATTATATTAACAGGTTATTTTTACCAACTAGTGAAACACTTGATCAAGATGAAGAAAAAATAGCTTTTTTTACTTTCACTAAGAAGTACAAATTATCTACCTTGAATGTTAAAACTTGTGAAAAAAATCCCCATCTTGATTTGAGCACACAAATATGTTGCTTGTTATTCTCACAGTTCCAGTCTGCCAAAACTATTCAGTATTACTTTTTAATGAAAAGTTGTGTCACCATTGCTTTTTGTTTTCACATACCACTTCCCTTATTTGCTTTAAAAAACAACAAAAACCCAAACCTTGAAGCTACCTCCAGAAGGCAGATTTATACCAGAAGCAGGCTTTTATCAGAGCTGTGGATTAAGAGCCAGAAAAGAATGAATCTAGAGCAATGTAAGTAAAAATTGTTTTGTTATTTTGATGTTCTCTCATCCATTTTTACTGGACACAGAGAATGGGTGAAATTAGTTTACTGTGCAACAAAGGTATTATTTCTAGAGTCAAATCCACCCAACTTGCAGAATGTCCACTGCCTTTCTCTGGACATGTTCCAGCTCCTCAGTGTCTTTCTTGAAGTGAGGGGCCCAGAGCTGGATGTGGGACTAGAGGTGTGACATTTTCTAATCTTCAGTTTTACAGTGGGAATAAAGTAGCATCTGAAGTGTCCATTTCATATATTTCACCATGGCATGGAAGATCTCTGTCATCTCAAAGATTTACCCCACCTCACTTTCCCTGTAGTTACATTTAGACAGTATTTCCAGGCTGAGACAAAACAGAAATATCCTTCAGGAGAGGTTTCAATACTTCCTTTCCTGCACTGCTTGGCAGCTCTGCTTCTCTGAATTTAAGGAGCAAGATGTCTTGGATGGCAGCTGGCAGAAGACAGCCCCACCTGCCTCTTTCCCAAACTAATACATTCAGTATTATCTTCACAGTTATTACCTGCCCTGTGATGATACAGCATGCTGCCATCTCTGTTCCCACCATGCCTATGGCAATATTTATTACCCAGGACCAAGAAACCAGGAAATATAGGATTTTGAGGGCTCAGTGTTTTATCTACATTTTTAATTGCAGCTAGTAAGACTACTTTAGTATACTCTTCATAATTATAATTATTATTGTACCTTAAAAACTGTTTGCTTGGGGTTTCTGTCCCACTCACCAAAATTTCACTTTTTTATTCATTAACAATGTATTGTCTTTAGCTCAAGAGAATCCAATCAGTGAAAACAACAGAGAAAATCCTTCTGAATGAACTTTCATTGGTCAGGCAATAAATTATCTCCTCTTCCTCTGAAGTCTCTGGTCTTGACAGTTCCAATAGAGATGTACTGGGGTTCTCCCCCCAGTCTTGAGCACCAACTAGCTGGGGAAACAGCAGAAGTCAGTGCTAGTTTTAGACAGGGAATGAGAATAAGCACTTCTGGTTTTGTGTTGAACATCTGAATAGAAACAGACCAAGCACAATGTTTTAAATACAGAAAATCTGAAAAGTAACAGTTTAGGATTTTTAACATATGATACACCTGTTTCACTTGCTGACTGTTGTGTGTGGATTTAGACAAAGATTGAGAATGTAGAAGGTGTAGATTTACTGTTATGCTTGTTTGCATATGAACAAACATTAACAAGTGTAAATATTTCAAGTATGTATGAAAATGAATAAAGGTATGAATTAAGGCATTACTAATACCACAATATTAATGCCAGTGTCTCACTCCCCACATAGAATATGTTTAGCCACCAATTTTTTATTTGCACACCATGTTCTTTATACTTGATCTCCTTAACTTAAGGCTTTTAAAAAGCCTCTGATGTTACATGTGCAGTACTGGAGATGCTCTGATGTCTACATTTCATCTTCTAGTACCTGGAACAAAATGGGTACCTGACAGTGCCTGCTTTGGTATTAAATTAATCATGAGTTCTTATCTTTTAGGGTAGAGAAGGCAGAGATAGGAGAAACTAGGAATCAGTCTGGCCTTAGCATATGTATTCAGGTCACAATTAATATTGCTACTTTGATCTTTGCTCAAAAACCCATAATTGATGGGCTGGCATTGTATGTGGGAAACTGGGCAATTAAGAGCTGCTGTCATGATAAACTTACTTGTGAGTGAACCTTTGTTGTGAGTGGCACTGACATAAACCCCTACTTGTCTTAGCAGGCATGTGTGTTCCATTGGTACACCTGTTTCTGTATCAAACACCTCCTTCTGCATATGGTAATTACATGTTTGCTGTTTGAAATAACAGAAATAAAACTTACCTTGCAAATGCAACAAACTGCAGAATCGGGTTTTTGGTTTATTTTAATGACGAGACATGTATGAGTTTTCCAAGTCATAAAAAGAATACTTGTTCATTAGAAAATCCCAGCAATAATTAGCTCACCAAGACACCTGGTACTTTTAAAGGGATGGTGATACATAACTTGAGATATTATTTAGTGAAACAAGATATATGTTAAGGTTTTGTTTGAATATTTTCTCATGGTTAAAAACAAAATCCATTTTTACCAGCCATTTAGAAAGGCATGGCTTTCAAAAACTAATTAAACCCTTTTCCTTATTGCAGGAAGGCAATTATTTAATGACAATATTTAATAATAACAATATGCAGGGGTTTGCTGTACTAGTGCCTAGATACCATTCACATCTCTTAGTGTAGTTGTGTAGTTCCATGCCTTACAATTGCTTATATGCCAGTTGCCTTCTCTATACTCAATGTTTTCAGTGCTTTGCAAAGGACTATTTTTTTTTTAATAGAAATCTCAGTTTAGAATACCAAGTGCAGTCTTGACATCAAATTAGTGGAAGGGAAAATCCATGCATTCCAGAGAAACAGCTGGACATAGGTGAGTAACTTTACATTTTTATTTATCACCGTATTACCCAAGATGGGGAAGGGATTACAGCAACATTGAAAGCAAATGAGCCATTTTAATGCTTAACTAGCTTTTGCAACTCTTGCAGTTACAGTAGCTGCAGTAATAAAGTACACAAAATGCATTCTTAAAGCAGATTCTGTCACTATATGCATTACACTGCTGTAGTTTATGATTAGCAAGGGGAAGGGTGCAGGAAGTCCAAGGTTTCTAGTGTTTAAACATAAAATTATAAAAATAGAGCTTGGTTGTCTGCAAACTTACAGGAAAAACTTGCACTTTAGATCATTTATTGAAAAAGATTCCAGCAGATTAGTCAGCAGTAGCATGTAATTTCTACAAAATCAATCATAATTACATTGCTGTTGTAACAGGCATTTTTAAACTGGTAAGGCTTTCAGGAACACAGATCCAAAAATCACATGCTGAACTTTCAGTGTTGCTTTCTTCTAAATGAACAGCCTGCAAAGAGATCACGTGAGTAGAGATATGAATAGTCCTTGAATTATTGTTAGACTGCCTTGAAAAACTGTCCATCCAATGTAAGCAGAAAAATCCATGGATTAAATTTGAATTTCATGTACCACAAGAGGTGAAGATTTGGCACTGTAAGCCTTCTCTAACTCAACCTGAACAACATGACTGTCATGCAATTCATCTTAAAATAAGATTAAGGTGTACCACTTCTTTTTGTCCAGATGCCTTTTAAAATTTCAGTCTACTGTTCCATCCCTTAGTGATACAAACCCCAAACTGAAACTGCTGCTATGTGTGTTGTTACCATTTCAACTGCTCAACAGCCTCACTTCAGGTATTCTGTCCTCACATTTACTACACCTGTGTAGTAGCACATTATATAAGCACTGCTACATGTAGTTTGTATACATGTTTACCTTTTGCCCTTTAGACAAGAAATTAATAAAATCTGGATTAATTTTTACATTTTTTAAATCTTAAAGTGTTTCCAGTGCTCTTCATATACCCCAGACATTGGGCTGCACTCAAAGAGACTGGTGTTACACCAGTTATCTGTACATACATTATCAGTGGTTATTTGTTCCCTTATAATTTCTATGAAACAAATTTTCTTTGAGCCAGGGAACTGCTTTACAGTAGGGCTGTTTAAAAACAAACAGGCAAGCCAATAGTGACTAGCAGTGGCACAGAATTACTTTAGCCTGGCAAAAGTACCCTACTCCTTTGATGGTGCTTTTTAACACTCTAAACATAGCTCAGAGTTAAACAGCAGTACTCATTACATAAGCTGAAGGGAATGACAAGTCACCTAAAATGAACTGTGTTTGATGGCAATGTAGGTGTTTAGCTGCCTGGCATATCTGTATAGCCATTTAAAAACAAAGAATCTGAAGAAAATTTCCAAATTCTGGGCCTATTAACAATGTTTCTACTAGCCAACACTAAGCAATTTGCAAAATCAGTGTTCCAGTATCTGTTTCCAAAATCAAAGCTACAATCTTTGCAGGCTATAAAATGCATTTATGTAAGTGGCATATTTAGGTTGTGTAACACTGCCCTTACCTTCTGTGAGCCTGGCTTTGCCCCCAGTTGGCTGACACAGGACAGTTGAGCACCCTACACACAGAACTACTGTCTGAGCATGGCTGAAGACAGTGGTGATCTTGTAGCAGCCTGAAAAACAGCATTATCAAACTTTCCACTGGGTATTTCTAGCATCATTTTTTCATGTGTTAATTGAATCAGGAACTCTAAATACACTTGTCCAAAATGCATCTACATTCCACTACACAACACACCAAGCCAAAGGAAGCAAACCATCCTTGTGTTCTCAAGTGCTTGCCTTTACTTACATGCATAGGAAAGCAAGTTAGGTAACAGAAACTGGTCTGACTCCCACATGAAAATCAACAGACCCTGCTGGCTGACAAGCCCTCATTTGCCTATCACATCTCCTGCAAAGAAAGAAGTTCAGCAGTTCTAGATCAGCCTTCTCTGCTGAACAGAAGAACCCATGTTGCTGGAGAAATATTTAACTTGTAACAGTAGAACACTGCTGTTGACAAAGTCTGGCAGCTGGGAATATAAATACTGCTGTTCTGAACTGTGTTTGCTTTCTGTTTAATAATTAGTACATGTAAGGCTTGGTTGCATTCTATAAAACTAACATAATATTTAAATGGGAAGACTTGCACAGAACAACTTCACTAATTTCCTATGCAATGTTTTTGTCTACAATTTAGAAATTCTATGACTTAAGAAAGAAGGTAATCACTCATACATGGCTTAAAAATGGGATTTTCACTACTTTTCAATTTTTTCCCCTGAAAAGTATTTTTAATTAGCCAAGAAGTATTTTTGGAGGTAGAAAACCTGTAAAGGAATTAATCTGGACGTAGATATATGAAATAAATAGGTAAAGGTGAGCAGAGATTGCATTTTCAGCACATGTGGATCAGAAAGCTAAGATAGAATATATGCTGTGAGGAGGGTCCTCTGATGAAAGGTCTGCTTGGTAGGGAGAAGTACTATTAGACAGAATAACAGATCTCTGTTTAAATCACAAAGACTAACTGTACAAATCTTTGTTTGTGAAAAACTGCTAACAGCTAAAATTTAATCACAGCAAAATTTGTTTTTTCCCTATTGAATATGAACTTCCAGGTTGATGAGTTTTTAACATTTGTGGGTTTGGCAGGGAAACTAGCCCAACTTGAATATCTAGGTAGGAACTTCCCATTCCACTGACCCAGGGACACAAGGCCATCTGCTATTTTCAGTGCCTTGTGCATAGGATTGTATCATTATTGAAGCTCTCCTGCTTTGCTCTATATATCCCTCAAACACAAAAAAACAATTAATCCAACAATAATGAAGATAACCAATGACCTATGGGCCTATGTTGACACTAACTGTATCACAGTGTATGCATTCATGTACACTGGTTTGAAGAAAGTGTAAAAAAACCAAAAAAAACCCCTGAGGCTTAGCCTTCAAGCCTGTATTTGTTTAAAAGCAACCACAGTTTACTTTCAAGCTGTTTAAATTAATTTACCTCACTTTCAGATGGAATACAATATCTCAGAGCTTCTTAGGCCACTAAGAAAGAATAAGATGATAAGAAAATCTGAGTACATCAACAATTCCCTGCTCCTAAGTCAGGAAGATCACTATTGTAAGTGTTTTCTTACTGCTAGAATCTTCTTATGCTGCAGCAGCTTCTAGGAAGTTACCACAGTGGGCAATAAGGATGTAACTGTGCTGAATAAAAAAGCTGTTCACTGGTAGAGCACGTCCCTGTAATGGTGCTAGAAAATCCCACAGTTTAGTTTATAAAAGAGAATTTGATTATACAGATGTCTCTGAGGCAAACCAATGCAGATCTGTGAAAAGTGGACATAGGTAACATCTTATAACCCGTGTATATGAGCTAGATGGCAGCTTAGTTCTCAACAGCAACATGCAAAAAAGGCAGTTGTGTATGTTTTACTTTCTATGTATATGTGCAGTACTCCTGCATATATCCTTATCAAAAGGTTTTCCAGTTGCTCTTCCAGAACTAATTTACAGAAGGAGAAAAACAATGTTGGTTTGTGATCGAAATTTGTGTTATGGATGCTTTAAGGCATCCATTTTATCTCACTTTTTATACATACAAATCTGGGAGGGTTGGGTTTTCCCCACTTGCAAAGGTTTTATAAAGGAAAAAAACCCAACTACAGAAGCCCTTATGCCAGAACCTCCAGAAAAGTCTGATTTTTGTTTACATTAACTTTATCCAAAGATAGAAAACACTGTTTAAAAACCCAAAGCAGTATACAGACCCTTTTCTCTACAGAACAGATAAACCAAACTCAGCTAAAAAAAGGAGAAATAATAAACCACCGTTATATGAAATAAACGGCATACAAAATTAGTTTCGTTCCTTCCATAACGTATGAACATTTCAAATATTTACCTGGACATTTTACATCCATAAAGTAGGAATTTGGGCTCTGCACAAGACGTTTCTTTTTGTGCTTTCTCTTCTCATCCTCTAAGGAGGGATGCACAAGGTCTTTGGCCAGCTGGGTGGGGCGAGAGGAAAAGCGCAGTGCGCGTTACGCGGCCACATGGGAGCCGGGGCTGCCCCGAGCGCGGCCGCAGCCGGACTGCAGGGCCGGGGGAACGGGGGGACAAACCCGGCCGGACTGCAGGGCCGGGGGAACGGGGGGACAAACCCGGCCGGACTGCTAGT
>JANPWX010000299.1:155588-213415 GCA_024734555.1 Trochalopteron elliotii
GGGAGCTGCTCGAGCTGCCTGTGGTTCGTGCCGAGCTGCACAGTGACAGTGCCGGAACGCTGTGGGCAGGGTGGTTGAAGTCTCAGTTCTTCCCTCCGCACTTCTAATGCGTGTGTGTGCTCACGTTTTTGAGATTTGGAGTAGCTCCGTACGAGCTCCTCAGTCGACTGTAGAAGCCCCTTAGTGACTAGGAGGGGAGGAACCTCCTGGACAAAAGTTGAATTTTGTCCTAAATTTGGTTGTGAAAAAGGGTTTGTTTCTAAGCTTCACTAACCTTTTTTTAATGACAGTGAGGTGTGATATATCACAACAGGTTGTTGTAGCTCGTATTTTTGTAAGATTTGTCAGTTTTAAAGTACTCTGCTGAAATAAACAAGCAAAATTTTCAAGGCCTTCTCTGAGATAGAGTTGAATTGAAACTACGGTGTGGCAGGACTTGAGATTTATGTTCAGCTACTTGTAGCTGAGGTCACTTTTAAAGTGAAGTCCACCGCTTTGGGGATGAAGTGGAAAAGCACAGTGTAAGTTACTAGTATTTAGGAGGGCAAAACTAATGCTGACTTTAAAAAACTGAGAGAATGAGTAGACTCTCTTGAAAAGAAATTGCTTTAAAGATAAGGTGAAGTAGTGCGTAACTTGTTTTATGTTGCCCTAATGCCCTATCGTTTTCAGACATTTTATTGTGCAGAACTTGGTACACAAGGAGGAAACAGTCTTTATTTAGGCACATGTGATTGACTAAACTAGGTGTGGTGTCATTTTAATGCTTTAAGGACAGTTTTTCTGTATTTTTCTGGCACATTTCTTTTCTCTCTGCAACCATTTTCAAAATGCTGTATCAGTAACACCAGCTGATTAAGGCCTGGGTAGCATTTTACCTTAACACGTATTATTCTGTACCTGTGGTAGAATAAAAAACTTACTAAACGTGAATAAGTGCTGTATCATTAAAAAAAAAAAAAGCCTACTTTGGTGCTGTGCTACTTCTTTATACTTCTAAAGAGACAGCTAACATAAATGGGTGTGTCTCTCTTCCAACCATTTTCTTGATGTTTCTTGAACTGCTTAGCCCCTTGATAGATTTTTTTTCCCCTCACTGATTCACTTTGAAGTCTTGAGGACTGTGAATATGCTGTTATTTCTTCTTACCTTATTCAGTAAATATAGGATTTGCTCTCATTTCCTTCCTTTATATTTGCTTGTGCGAGGGCCTTATTTTCAAAACGAGTCAGCTTGGAGAAACTTACTAATAACTGAGACATACTTCTGATTCCATAGGTAATAGTTGTGATTTCACAGTTATGTATTCCTTCTTATAGTTCCAGTCCCTTTTTACTTTTTAGCAAAGAACCTCCAAACAGGAAAGTTGACAATGCAGGAAATAGTGAAACTGTTCATAAAAGTGCTGACCTGTGCTCGAATAAAAATACTCGGAGTTTTTTCACTCTTCCTCACGTATTGCGTGTGTTATTTGTAGGTCTGTCATGTGGCTGTAATCTGTTCTTGAAAATGTGCTCGCATGCCCTTTCTCTCTTTTTTTTTTAGTGGTTTCTCAATACTAGTTGATTTTACAGTCATAACTGTAAAACAACATCTGATGAGCTTGGGGTAATTCCATTTTAACAAATGTGGGGTTTTTTTCCATGACTGGTAAGTCCTAGTTACCTGTGGAGTGGAGGGAGGTGCAGGGATGCAGCACTTTTCTTTCTCAAACAGGCTGCCCTGCCAGTTCAGATTTTAAGGTCCCCAGATTAGCATTCCTCATTGAGTACACAGAGTTTTCCTGGAGCAGGAGCTGCCAGACTGTTTGGTTTGTATGTTCTCCGTGAAGTGGATTCTGCTGTAGGATGGTAATTACGATGTGTGTTCAATTAACAGTGATTTTAATTAGTATGTGTGGTACTATGTGCCCTCAGTCCTCCTCTAGTGTGTCTCTGCTAACAAGATCAGACTTGGTTTTACTGTAGAAGTCTAAGAAGGGGTATGTTTGAGATATGTTGACATCAAATTTTATTGTTTAATCTTACGTACTTACATGCTGTTTGTGAGTGAGGTGAGTCATTTAGATGTTTTGGGGTTTTTTTTAACTATGGTGGGGTTAAATTTTTGACAGTTTCAACTTTTTTCTTAGATTTTAGGTCCAGAAGTTAAAACAATCTCTGTTGCCATGATGAAAGGCTCTACATCATGTCCAAGTACCAGATAACTTCCTTATAATTTCCCACTCCTATTGTTCTTCAGTAGTTTAACCAGGGTTAAACTACAGCACTCCAGTTACCAAAGCAATGAAAACACTTCCCAAAAGGCAAAAAATAAAAGTAGGAGGCAGATACGGAAATACTAATTTATTATAGAATAATTGTTTTACTTCTCCTCAATGCTCATATTATAGAAATAAGTCAGTAATGAATTGTAGTGTCATTGTGCATGTTATACTGGTGTTGTACTTTGCAGATTCCCTTCTGTTTTGCTATCATGCAAAACGTGCCTGTAAGGCTACAACATCCATGCAGATTGCTTAGAGGTTGGGAAATGCCCCTTTGACTTTTCTCCTCCAGACTTTGGTCATGCTCATAATCATAATCAACGTTGTGCTGGTTCAGACAGCAGGGACTTCCAGCCTGGTGTCCTGTGGCCAACAGTTGCATAAGAAGTGTGATAAAAGTGCAGTGCATATGTATTTGTAATTAATCAGACTGCTTTTATTCTTTTCTTGGGTGACTCTTGGTGCAAGAGCCTTCATGTCTTTGTCTTCTCCACCTGGCATAACTAATGCCTTCAGCAGACTTTGCTACCTGTTATGAGAAGTGAATCTTTGGGTTATTCAAAGTGACGTGTTTTCACTCTGTGGAAGCACAGATTGGCCTTAAGCAACTTTAGATGCAACAGGTCCTTGCCCTTCAGCAGCTTTTAATTTTTTTATCCAGGGCTCTGTAGCCCTGTTAGAATTTCTGAAAGTGCTGGCAAGGCACAATACTGCTGTGGTCCCTAGTGAGGATCAGCTTTTCACTGTGAGCATGGGATGAAACTTTTTTTACAATGGGGGTGTGTTACGTAAGATTGCGTTGTTTAGTTTGCTTCCTGAGTGGAAACTTCTGCTTTTGCACACTTCTACATGGAAAGTAAAATGCAGTTGAGTCAGCTCTTTTTCATACTTAACAACTCCTAAAGCAAAATTTATCTTGGAATATCTCATGGTAGTTTTGGTGTGATACACAAGAATCAGAAGCATTAATTTAGCATTTTCTGAGTATCTTAACTTGCTGTTCAAGTAGTGCTGTCTGGTAAAACTGGATTTGGCTTATCATTTGAAATAATAAGGTTTATTTTTTGCATTCTTTTCAGCTTTTTTGTATCAACTGGTTTCTATGAGAGTAAAGTCAAATCTTTGTAGCTGATAGCATTTCTGATTTAGTACAAAGGCTTGCTGACAGAAACAAAATTTGTCGTATTTATTGTTTTAATCCAGGATGATATCAGCATTTGGCAGGAAGCTGCTCACGAGATAGTAGTGTATCTGGGAGTTGAAACCATTTGTTGATTTTACAGAAGTAACTTTTCCTTAGTCTACATCTTCCAAAATAGGACACTACTCTGGCAGGCAAGCATGGGTGTGCTGACCTTTGAACACTTCGATGAAAATCCTTTGTCAAGCAAAATTATCAGCTTCCCTTTTGCAGTGAAATTTCCATGTCTGTAATGTGTAATGGAAATTGTTTTAGTGTATTCAAGTCAAATTGAATATTTCTATTCTTCACAGTTAGTTATTTGTATGATGGACGAAGGACTGGTTGTTGCTTTTTTGGGGTTTGGGTTTTTGTTACCCACCCTCCCATTAAGCTTCAGCATTTCCTATCCTTATTCAATCAATTTCTTTTGGGCTTCTCCAGATGGTCAGAGTTGTAGAAGAAAACACATCAATGATAGATGAGCAGGGCAGGGAAGCCTCAGGAAAGCATTGTCAGGAGTACTTTATTAATGGCCATTATTACAATCAGATTGTCGTGTGGACTTTGAAGTGCCTAAGATGAGTTCACTCACACTCAGGTGGCACCATGACACAGATCTACAGAGTGGAAGTGTGTGTTCAAGGCTTGTGGGATCTGGGACTAGGGTGTCTCTTTAGGACAGGGTTTATATGGAATAGAGAAGACAGTTTTGTGGAGGTAGATACGAAACTGGAAGAACGATTCTATTTTCAAGGTCAGTGGTGGGTGGTCAGCAAGATGTTGTTATCTTGATGTTGAACAGAAAGTTGTAGCTGAAGGTATTGCAGGTTTAAATCAATAAAGTTTGTGTGTCTTGTAACTTTCAATTTGATACTAAGACCTGGTAGCAAAGGGCATCTTGACTTTGATTTTCATCTGCTGGTGAGGTTGTGTTATCTTACTGTATTCTGCAACGAGCCAACAATGGAATTGAAATTGTTTGGTTTTTATTAAAAATGCTGCTGCAGCTTTTGTGTTGCGTGTTTTACTCTGAAACAGTGTGACAGATGTCTGAGTGTTGATGCCTATTCCTAATTGGCAGATGGAGGTCTGTCTTGGTTATGTGTTACTGGTTATTTGAGTGACAGGAGGGCAGTTTCGAGCTGCTTTTGTGACTTGGTTTGAATGCAAAGTTAAGAACACAGACTAACTTTGAATAAGGGTAGGAACAAATACCTTGGTTGATGGTTACAGGCTTTGAGAGAGAGATTGAAGACACGTCTTTTGTTTGGGAATTTTTAATGTACTTTTTAGGATGGATTTCGTAGTCTTTCTAGGGCATCCTTTTAGTAGAAATACATCTTGGACTGTCTTACTTCAGAATGTAACTGAAATTGATAATAAGAAGAATAAAACATGCAGTGTTTATAATGATGCTTTATTTCATGTTTTGTGGTAGAAGCTAGGTGGTTTTAATTCAAAAGATATTATATTGCTTTTTATCTTTCATTATGGTAGCTTAAGGGTCAAGTCATCAGGCTGTCTAGATATATAAAATAGCTGTGATGCTTTTCTAATGTGGATAGACTAGGAGTAATAGTAACATCAATAAAGTTGAACTGTGTCAGGCTTTTTTTCTAATAGAGTTGGAATCATAGACTCAGGATATCCTGAGTTGGAACAGACACACAAAGATCTTCAAGTCCAGCTCCAGGCTGAACAGACCAAGTTCCCTCAGCTGTTCCCCATAAGGTTTCCCATCCAGACACTTCACCATCCTCATGGCCCTCCTTTGGACCTTCTCTCAAGCTTTGTGTCTTTCTTTTGCTGTGGGACCCAAAACTTGATCCAGAGGCTTTTAATTACCAGACTTGTAACTCAAAACTTAGGTCAGTAACTTTGTGTCCCAACAGAGGTTGCAGTGGGTTGTAATTTAGTGCTTTTTAGAGGGTTTTTGACCAGTAATTGCATCTAATATTAGTTTAATCTTGTGGTTTATAGTAAACTTTCATGTTTAATGTAAGCTATGACACTTTTAATTAGACTGTATGTAGTTAAAGGCAAGTAAAGTACTGTATGTGTCAGAAGGCTTCTCTCCTAGGGAGAACAAACAGTTGACCAAGTTTAAGATGTGTTAATTTTGCTGCCATTGTGCAGACTCTTCTGCTTTGGGCACCAGAGGAAAAAAACCCTGATGCTGGATGTCAGTGGCATCCTGTAGTATGTATGGCAACGTCAGAGAGCATGTCAAGCAGGCTGCTCACCAGTAGGAGTCTGGTACCACATCTGGAGACTGGGAAAAACAGGCTGGGTGTAAGAAATTGGGCAAAGCTGAAGTGTCTGTCAGCCAGGGAACACATACACTGCTCCCCTCCCACAAAATCCTCCTTTCTTCCACCTGCCAGAGAGCAATAACTTTCCTTTACTGTATCAAAATATCTTGTCTGTGTGCTGTGGCTTCTGCTGGGATTAAAGATGGAGCATCTGTGTCAACCCAAGTGTGGAAAGGAGGAAGAAGATAGAGTCAGAGTAACTGCCTGGGAGAATTTTTCTGGCTTAGCAGAAGTGATGTAGAAAGGAGTACTTAGAACATGCAAAGCAGGAAAAGCAGATGAAGAAATTAAAGAATTAATTAAAATGAATTCATTAAAAGAACCTTATATGATGTAGAAGAAGAAAACAGCTATGTGCCAGAAAGACAAGTATGGTCTTTCTTAATGAGTTAGGTGGCCGTGCCTGTTAGTATAGGTAGCAAAAAACTTTCCAAAAAAGGCCTGTTTTGTCATTCATGTAAGAAGTTAAAACAGCCCTTCTTCTCTCATGTCCTTAACTTCCCAAACAAACAAGCAAAAGAAAAACCAAAACCCTCCCATGCTTACTAATCCCCATGTTAAAACATGGGTTTAAAAAAACCTCTGATGAAAATGATATGGAGAGCTGTCTACAAAACTAACTTCAGTAACTTTAAATCTTCTTCTTTGACTTTTTGGCCTGATTTTGCTGCCTCACTGGGTACTTTCTATACTTGCTTCTAACACAACTATATTTCAGACTCTTAACTGAAATTCCTAGGTTAGATTATTTATTTTAACAAAGATAATTCTTGGTGGATGGAGACATTTTGCTCTTCTTGGATCCTTTCAAACAGAGTAACAGTTAAAGCCAAGAGCTGTCTTACTGATATTGTTGATATGTGCTTTTTTTTTTCTTTTGCATTTTTATGTTCCTGTAATACACATGTTCTCTGTACTTTTTCTTCCACTGTAACCAGCTCTGTGCCCTCTAAAGTGAGTGGAGTGTTTGTGCATTCCTATAAAACTTCCAAACATTTCATCACTTCTGTCTTTACAGTGATCATGTGTAATTTATACCTGCTCTAACATTATCCAATTTAACTAGTTTTTATCTCTGATGCTCTTGTAGCATCCCTGAACCTGTCAAGGAAGTGTTTGGCAGTCTGAGTTGTTGGGCTGTAACAGTCATCACCTCCCCATACCAGCTGTTCCCATGGTGGTTTCCATACCTGTGTTAAATGTGCAGCTGATGGGGTTTGTATGTGGTGCCAGTCACAGGCAGGGCTGGAATAGAAGATACAAAGTGCATTTTTTGAATTGTGTGAGAGCATGTTGTCTGTAAGCAGTCATGGACTTGGCAGTTCTTGCTTTGCTTTGTGAATCCTGGGACACTTGGTCCTCTCACTTTTCATGTAGCACCTCTTCTGTTTTAAACAAGTGTTCTGCCCCCCAAAATCTTTATTTCCTCACTCTGAATAACCAGTTCATGTAAAGCCCTGAAACTTTTAAGAGGCTTCTTAAAGAAGTGGCATCTCCATTTCTCACTGGCCAGATGTGTAGATTTACCAGGACCAAAAATTAGGGAACAAATCCTAATCTTTTTGACCTGTTCTTATTGTCACAGCTGAAGCTTCGTATAGGAATAATAAACAATGAAATTTAAATTGTGTTGGCAAGGCAGTATTGGTTGCATGGGACTTTTTCAATAAGCCATTTTTCCAGCCTTTTGGATTCTTAAGCTGCTAGCTTTGGACAAAGTAATTCTATTTGTCTTTTTCCTGACAGCAATATTCAGTTAGAGTTATTTTGGTTAAAGGCATAATTTCCTATGTTTTCTACATCTACAAACATAGATCATTTACAGGCAAGAGATTTGGGATCATTTTTTCCTGTTCTTGGGGGTTCCACTTTGGGGTCGGGGGTTTTTTGTGCTTTTTTTTTTTTTTTTTTTTTTTTTTTTTTGTGAAGTTGTTGGAGTTTTTCTGGGGTTCTTTTTTTTTTTTTTTTTGGTCTTACCTATTAATTTATGCTTTTGATAAGGACCAATCACATGTCATCTTGTATGAAGCACTAGACTTCTGAAAGATGAGTCAGATTTTTGTATTCATAAACCACTTTCTAGATGGGGAAATCTGGTGTTCATACCCATTAAAGGATGTGGCAGAGGTTTTTTTTTTTTCATGTTGTAGAAAGCTGTACAATGCATATCCTGGAGACCTGAGGGAAAGGAGAACTTCAAAGTAGATGAGAGATGTGCAAGTCTCCCACAGCTGCATTACAAGTTGACAGAGTGTGGGATTGGGTCCCTGGGAGGTCACTGCAGCTCTTTCTCTTCCATACGTGGCCCTGGCTGCAGTGTGACATAGAGAGCAATTCCTGCACTGCCATGCTTGGGTGATAACCTGCTCCAAGATCCACACTGCAGCTGCTGGCAGGATAGTTGTGAGTTACCTCTGGGTCTGTGTTAGATAGATAGGGCTTCAGTTTAATGCCTGGTGCACAGTGTGTGTGCTCTGCTACGCACAGGAGGAGAGGATCTGGCTGCAAGTGCCTGTGCTCTCTCTCAGGTTTTGCCATCAGTTGTTGTCACACGTGGTGGTAAGCTGAATTATGAAACTCACACAGATGAGTGAGTTCAAAGGAAAAAAGGATTTGGTTGTGACACCTGGTCCTGGCAGTGCCTTCACCAGTTTCAGCTGTGAAACTATAGCCTCGATTCAAGTCTGTTGGCCAGTTTGCTGCTCTCCAGCTGCATGTTGGCTTGAAAGGAATATGTTCTCTAAGTTAATGCATTCCTCTTAGAGACAGGCAGTCTATAAATAATCCTTAAAACAAACAAACTTTGCTGCCTGTATCAATAGTACAAATTTAATCTATTCAAAAATTATTTTAGATGAAATTGACTTACCATCAAGTGTAGCTTATCTTACATTCAAAATAGAATAAGTTAATTTCTTGGCACTTTCATAGTATCTAGATTGTAAGCTCTAAAATACAGTCTGCAGGGACTCAGACCTTTTAAAGTTGGACTCTTGTGACAGTTGATAACTTCACTCATGTCAAGTAGTACTAAGTTTCTAGTGTTACGTTGTTTTGTAGCCTTGACTTTTATATTGAGTATTTTTGGTGTTTAAAGTCATGCATTTCAAAGGTTGCTCAAAGCAATCTGTAAATTGAATTCAAAACACTGAAAGGAGAGTTTCAGTGTTCAGGCTATTGCAGTGTCCACCCTGGAGCACTGCAGTGCACAGCTGTGGTGGCAGAACTCACAGGAGCACTGGTGTGAACAAGTGGTTGAAGAGCACTGGATTCAGATCTGAGTGTGGTAATCAGATCACACTGTAGACTGTTGAGCTGTCAAAAACATGGATGTTTCCAAGGTTGGTCTAATTCTATTGATTATAAATTGTATTCTGAATTCCCTGTTCTCTCATAAGTAGCAAGTAGCTTATCTTGGGAAAGGAAGCTTAGGGTGGCAGTTGTGTCATAGCTGAGGGGACATGTGCTGGAGGAAGTGACAGTTTGCTTGGCACCCTGAGCATCGAGCTGGCTTTGGTCATGAGTCTCAAGGAAGCTGCCTTGTGTTACACATGTACATGGCAGCCCCATTCTTTATGGCCTTGCCTGCTTTAGCCATTTGTATATATTTGTTTTGCCAGTGTCTAGACTTTCAGAGCCTTTCTGTATCAATAACTTCCAAGGTGCAAGACACTGCTCTGTGCCTCGTTGTGTGGAACACTGGTGTTGGGTTCTTTGTGTGGGTGAAGAGTTGGATGAAGAAAGGCCAGTTAACCTGAAGGAGCTTATTCAGCCCACTCGAGGTTACTGGTGTGTTTTGGATTCTTGTGGGCTGCCCAGAAAGAATGGAATACAGTTTGTCCCTTTAAATTGTGAAAGAGTAACTGAAAGTGGTGGCACTTGTGTTTAGTTTGAAAATAATTCATTTTACAGCTTTTGAAAAAATGTTGACCTTTACCCTGGTGTGGTGTTTCATGCTAGTCTGCTGTACTTTTGAATGGGTGCAATAAAAGACTACTGCCTCTTTAATTTACATACTGATACAAGACATTGCTGAGATCATCTGAAAATTCTTTGCAGATGTTACAAGAGACTAAAGTTAAATGTTCAAGTTCAAAATGATTCAGCTTTGTTCTTTTGTATGAGGCTCAATGACACACTGCTATGTTGCAAGGGGTCTTTACCCTGCCTTTTACAGTGATCTTGACTCCTACTTGGTAATTTTTTATTTTTTCTATAATTATTCTAGGAGGATTAATTTAAAAGCAAATTTCTGAAGCTTCATTTATCTACCTTTGTAGATTGAAACAGTATACTGATGTAGCACAAGAAAACTTTCTCTTGTAAACCACATGAAAAAATAATTGCATATTTAATCCAAACCCTGCAATACCTCCTGCTGAGAACAACAAAAAGGGACTAATCTCTGGGTAAGCTTGTGGGGAAAATCTGTGGGAACAAATTGATGTCCCTTAGCTGTTGGATATGTAGGAAAAGAACAGTTTCTGGAGTACTGATCTGTAGGTCTGTCCATGGAAATTGATGAAACTGTTGAGCTCTGTTCCTGTGTGTCCTCACACAGCTCGTGTGTGATCAGTGCTGGTGTCTGGTGGTGGCAGAGCCCTCCATGCCCACAGCCCCTCAGAGTGTGAGATAACTGTGCTGGCAGCAGATGATGCTGAAACAGCTGCTGTGTCTCAGGGGTGACAGGCTTGTGCTGGTGCTCTCAGACTCCAGGGGAGCTTTGGAAGGATGAGCAGGACAGCAGGAGCTGTAGCAGCTGTGCCACAGGAGCTGTTTCCCAGCTCTTCTGTGCAGCTTCAGCTGCTTGCTGTTCACAAGATGCACAGCCTATAGGGAGAAGAACTTTCTGAGCAATTCTCTCCCAGGATTCAACAAACAGGGTGAAGCATATTGATTTTCAGTTATGTGCCTCTTCTCACTTCCTTTTTCTTTTTGAAGGTAAGTTACAAATCTACTTGCTTGGTTCAAAGTTGCTTTTAATTCACTTAACCCAAGTGGCTGCAGAAAAGGTTTTCCTTTCTTTTTGTGTATCTTAAGACTCTTACATGCAGTAAAGAAGTTGTAAGATGTTCTCTTTTTCCAGCTCAGCCCGTTGAAAAAAATCAAAACCCCACGACCTCACATATAAACCAAGCAGGCTAGAAAGGACTAATGCTGTAAAGATGGATCAAGCCTAGCTTGAAATTTAATGCATACATTCCCATTTTTCCCATGCTGATTTGCTCAAAAGGGTAACAAGACTTTGTACTTGGACTCCTTCCCCCATCCTTTTTATTGGGATCTATGTCCAGTGGTGGTGAGTGCCACAAAATTCTGCTTATCATGGAATCTCATTCCAAAAAAAAAGTTTTTATTTTTCCATTTCATTTTTCTATTCTTACTTCAAAAGGAGTAAGGGAAGATTTAGACAGATAGGAAGACAGCTTCTTTAAGAGGGTGGGGCTTTTATTATATGCAGGTCATGCAAAAGAGTTCCCTTTTTGTTTTAATAAACTGTGATGCATCTTTTATGTTGTTTGATAGATGGGACTAAAATAAGATTTTTCTAGCAAGCTGATCTGGTATTCATTTTTTCACAGCTTCTTTGCCAATTTTTATGTCACTGACTTCTTAAAATTTTTTTGGCTGATATATTAAATAAAACCAAAAGGTAAACAAATTAAAATGCTAGAACATTGAATACTTTAAAAAGAAATGAAGTATTGATTTGTCAGAGATGCAGCAATACTCTTCTTGGCTAGATGTACAGGCTAGTGTATGCTGTCTGTGTTTATTTACGTCCTGAATGGTGCTGATTTCCTGTCTGATTTCTTGCAACAGCTGCACACATAAGGTCCTGCTGCTCCAAACTAGTGTTGAGCCACATGAAAAATTAACTTAAAATACTGGCGAATTGGATAATGAAGGTAGAGATTAAGAATTCTAATATTTGCCCACCAGTGGCAGGATTGTTTGGTTTGGTTTGGTTTTTTTTACACTAATTTGTATAAGTTTCTCTTCTGTCTGCCTTTTACTGCTTGTAGAAAACATTCAAGAACATGACCCTTCCAGAAGCATTTTGCTGGGCAGACTGAGGCCCCAAGAACCCTTTACCTTCAGGAGTTATTTTCTGGTACAGTTGGAACATCTTACTGGCTCCAACCAGAATACTTCAGTTTGGTTTCTTTGTGCTGTAGCATTTTCTGCAACAGCAATTTTGTTGAAAAGAAGAAACAAGACAATCTGTCCAAGCAGTGGTACTATGTAGGGAAAAGTTGTAGTGGAGTCCTAGCTGGAACAGATAACTGTAGCATGAAAAACCTGAGATATTGGCTCTGATGGCTACAGGGTTAAAATCAGGGTGAGGGGAGAACAAAAGAGTAACAGTGATGCCCTGAGAGTAAGCTACTGTTCTAAAAACTAAAGTAACAAAATGAACTTTTTCAGCCTCCCTGCTCAGTTTGTCCTTACATTCCTGTAACAATTGCGTCAGGCTGGTTTGTTAAGGTTCAGGGTAGAAAACCACTTGGTACTAGAGCTGGAAAAGGAACTGCTCCATATGTGCTGTTGGGCAGTCCTGCGTGTTTACTACTGTAGTATTGTGAGCTCTTTCTAATATTTCACAATGTCTCTTTAAAATCATTGCACTGCAGTTTAATTATGGCTAAAGTCTGCCCAGGGGTGTTGGAATAAGAAGAAACGTAGCTGGGAAGTGGAGCAGGGGAAGAGGTAGTGGCAGAAGAGCTTTGGGGCATGAGATGGGTATGACTTCTTGGCTTAAACCAAAAGAGGCCAGGTGAGGCCAGTCCCCCTGGCCTGTGGCATTTGGCTGTGTGTCACTGACCAGACATGCCCTGAATTTTATTAGCTTTTCAGAGCAGTGCAAGGTAGACACAGCAACATCCAGCTCCCACGGTTTTCTGTGAGAGCCTTCGTGTGGCACTAACAATGCTGCCCTGTGTATTCTTACACAGAGTTTTGTGGGAAGCTGTGGAAGCAAATACTCTTCAGTAAAGTGAGGAGAGAGGATACATCCCTGGCCTATAGTTAGCAAGGATCTGGAAAGGATTTTGAAGAACAATAAGCCCTCAGCTACTTTTACCCCATGCTGCAAGGGAAATGTAAGCAATTACAGCCCTAACTAATGTGCAGTTCACATTGCACATTCTGGGTTCAGTCCTTGCAGAATGCAGGTTTGGGTTTCCTACGACAAATGCTTCTGTATAGCTCTGATCTAAGTTAGTGACATGCTGGGTGGGCACCAGTGTGTCAGACTTTCATGTGACAGCTCCACTTTAGCAGTTAAAGATAATTATCCTGTTAGCATTTGTACTCTTAAGAGTTAATCTGGGTCTGTGTTTTCTAAAAGCTTCTAAAACTTAACTTCAGATGGACATCCACATGTTTCTGGGCTTTTTCTCCCTACTGAAAGAACATAATTTCATGTTGCATTTTAAAACTGCAAGCTGCACGATCTTTTGCAATCAAACTTTAATTCACAAATGAATCCTCTTTATGTGGCCTAAGTAACTTTCCAAACTTTCGTATCCCAGTGTATGACATTGCAAAAGAAGAATGGATTAACAAGAGAAATCTTCTGTCAGGAATGATGAGTGTTGAAAGGCTGTAGTTGTTGGAGTGTTTTACGTGGTGTAATTTCGATGTGGCTGTAACCAGGTTGTGGTTTGTGCTTAGCCAGGCAAGAGCACTTGGCGGAAGTGGCAGCACATGTCACCAGGCTTGCTCTGAATGTGAGCAGCTCACCACTTCCTCAGGCTGAAGTGAAAGAGCAAAAGAAACATCAGTTTCTAGTTCATTTTAACCTCCAAAATGTCACAGTTGCAGAGGTGCTTAGAGCCTTTCCCTTTACAGTCTTCCTTCAGCTTTGAAATGAAATCTTTGAGAATTTTGGTGAAGTCCATACTAGAAATCTTAACTTCTGAGAAGATACTTTTTGTGCAGGTCCTGACTTTTAGAAGTCATCAAAGGAGTAGTTGTATAAATCATTTCAGCGCTGCAAGGGAAATGAGTAACCACAAGAAACCAGTTTGTGCAGGACCTGGATTGGTGCACATGGGAAGTTTGTGCTGCAGTCAGGAGTCCTTCTCAGAAAGCCCTACAGGAGTCTGTCACTGATGTGTCTCAGCTTCAGCAGTTCACAATACAGGCAGAATTCTCTTTCTAAATCTAGTTTTCCTGATAGTTGTTTCCTAAAGCTTCAGGCCTAGACACAAATGAACTTTTAAAGCTGATTCAGTTTGCTGTTGCCATGATAAAATGCTCTTTCCAGAGAAATCCAGAGTATTTGTGCTTTATAACCTTTGAGGCCAAAACAAAATCTATTCAGAGCAAAGGTTATTTGTTTTCAGACCTGAATACAATTATCTGTGATTTCAGCAGCTGTGATTGCACCTTGTTAGGAGAAAAATCTTTACAATGGAGGCAGTATCCTCTCCAATGTAGAAAGGAAACACTTGTTGAACTTACATTACAAAGAATAGGGAATTTTTGAAAGTGCATATAATTCTCGTGTCATTTTTAGAAGAGTGTGAATTAATGAAAGTATCTTTTACCTTGTAAATCTACCAGTGAATCTAGTGAAATTGCAATTGTACTACTGATCATAGCATTTTAAATTAATGCAGTTAATTTCGTGTGCTGTTTAAGTGCTGATGTGATATTTTTGCTTTTAATTTGTATTCTAACTAATGAGCTGAACTATGTATTCATGGCATATTAACTGGCTGAAACTTGTTATTTTCAGTGTATTTAAATGGTAATATTGCATGTGAGAAGAATGGCATTCAAATAACTAATGAACATTGGTATTTCTTCTTTGGTTTCTGCTGTGGTGTAGTAAAAACTCCCATAACTTCCTGTTTAATGGATGGATGAAGCTAGAAACAGCATTCTTCCAGTTAAGATATCTTGATAATTGTCTGTTAAATTACAGCTTAAGAAAATTTATTTAATTTCTTCTAACTCACCCTCATCTTTTACAAGCTACAACTAAATATCAAGTAACTATTTAAGATGCAGTGAAGAAAAAGTGGGCCATTCATTTCCATACCAATTAATTTCGGGGGCACTGTCACAGGATTGAAGAATCTGGCAGTTGTGTAGTAATGAGGCTTGAGCAGTCTCAATTTGACCTGTGTTGTAATACAGATTTAGAGATCCAAAAGTTCAAGTAGTTAGGATTAAGGCTAGTCTTTTTGGAAATCCATTTCACCCCTCTAAACCTTAAAAAAACGTTATTAAGCCCTTCCAAAATATTTTTTTCAATCTTTTTAAAGCATATAGCTTAAAATCTGAAATTTATTTTCAAAGTCAATCTGAGAACTGATGGGTACCATGTGGAAGTATAAAGGGGAAACGGAGAGAAGTGTTTTCTTGATACTTTCTGGAGCTTCCTAGAAAATCTTAATTGCTCCCAAATGAGTGTTCTTGAAAAAAGAGTCTTGTATCTCCTGTGTTGTATTACTGTGATGTCTGATTAGATTGCATCAAACACCAGTTTTCCAAAGTAGATGCTGGCTTTGAAAAGGAACCAAGGGGTCACAGGATGTGTTTTTAACTGAGCCAGAGCTACCAGGGAATTGACTTAAACTGCAGGGACTAGTCAGATATTCAGGAGAAATACACATTCATACTAGTGACCTTATTGATGTACAATGGAAGGATTTGGAGATCAAGTCTTCCTCTAATGATCTTGACTAACTAGTAGTGAGTCTGAGTTTGGCCTGCTTTCATTGTGCAGAATAATTTATCCTTGCCATGTTGGATGCAGCTGAAAACCTTTGTGCATTCTCAGCACTTGCAAGTGTGTGGAAGAAATGGCAGCTTCAGAATAGTTCTTTTGACTAAGTTTGCTCTTACCGAATTGCCAAAAGGAAACTGAACACTTCCTTTTCATTAACTGCAAAACTCAGGAGTATCTCTTTCTCTTGCAGGAATTGACTTTAAAATCAGAACAATAGAATTAGATGGAAAGAAAATCAAGCTACAAATATGGTAAGTATTCCAAAGTAATTCAGGTTTTCAGTGATTTCAATTCACTTTGAAAAAGAATACTTCACAGCTTTTGAGCTTCAGAGTACCAGAAGTTTCATACCTTTTTTTCACTGACTGTCTATAAGGCTTGTGGTTTCTTCTGGTTTGCTCTTGGAGTGGTTCTGCTTCAGTAGCACTAGAAATAGCCTGTTCACATGCAGGCATTGCAACAATTTCCTATTTTATCAAAAGCTGTCATCTTAAATGTGCTTTTACCTTTTCCGTGTGGAGGAGAAATATTAACTCAATAGCTGTAAGCTGAAATATGCAAGCCAGTAAAATGTAATCTCCTCTGGTACTTTGATACCTGGTTGTACTCAGCAAGGCCCAGGTGAGTGATAAATGCTCCCATTCCTTGCCTGGTGGCTTAGTAGAAACTGAGTCTCCTGAGCCAGAATCCTTGTGACTAAGAAGGTGCAGTGCCAGAAGTGGCTGATAAAAATTTTCTGCCTGTAATATAGGTTAAAAAAGCTGGGGTTTGTCAGCCTTTTTGTGGTTCAGCTCTCCTGAGGTGTGACTGGTATCCAAACACTTGGGTCTGCTGGTTCACTTGCAGACAGGTACAGCTTTCAAGTCACCCAGGACAAAACACCAGCACCCTGAGGAGTAGTGAAAACTGTATGTGACAGTGCACTATCCTGAAATATTTTATTGCTGTGTGTTTTAACTTCTGTTTAAGACAGGACTTGGATGCATCAGAGCTTTTTTTATTTTTAATTACGGGAGGGCAGGCTGAGTTTTATTGCTTGCATGAAAACTGGGGTGGTTTTGTGCCACATTTCTGGTGCTGCTCTAACTGCTGATGTAAGGAGGCTGGCTTGGGAGGGAGCAAACTGCTGAGAGCTGAAGAAACTTGTGCAAACAGCCAGAAGTGTCTTTTGCCTAATGAACAAGTATCAATGCATTGTTTCTCTCTTTAGTAAGACGTCTGTAAGTACAGATGAGTGTAAAACAAATCCTTTTTTTCACTGAATTGTAGGGATACAGCAGGCCAGGAGAGATTCCGCACAATCACAACAGCTTACTACAGAGGAGCCATGGTGAGTGCTCACACTTCAAAACACCTAAACACAACTCGTGGAACTGGTTTGCTCTTCCTGAGTTTGTGTCGTGTAAGTCTTCCACTGGAGGACTGGATAATTGTGGCTGGAGATGTGGGGAATGAACTTTGTGGTTTGGTTGGGGGTTTACTGTTTGTTTGTTTTTCCTTTTTTAAATCTGCTGGTACTCAGTCTAGGCCTGTTTTTTGTGATGAAACTTCCAGCCCCATTGTCTTTTTAAATATAATTAAAATCTCTGCAGATTTTAATAAAGTAAGTTACCAAGCTTTAATCAGATGGGTTAGGGTTTTTTAAAAAGCAGTCAAACCCTTTCAACACTTGAAGTGTTTCAAAAGTGGATAATGAATTATTTTAATATTAAAAGTGTGTTTCACTGAATTGCTTTTCCTTCAGCCAGGAGAGAATGCAAAGTCTGTCTAGAAATACAATCACCTGCAACACCTACTGTTACATTTTCCTCTACTGAGAGTGATTTGAAGTCAAATAATTGACTTAGAGCCTGCACCCTTGTGGTACAACGCTTGTAATGGTTCTTAATGCTATGATTTGAGATATTATTTATGTTGGGACACCTTTAATTTTGCCTTGGTGGTTACTCCCTGTGCTGCTGTTTTAGGTCCTTGCTACTTTGTATATGAACAGATCTGACATTCATGGGCTGTAGGTCCAAATAATTCCACTGTTACAGAACACAGGGAGAAATAATGATGGTTGTGGCTCTGTATTAAAGCTCTCCAGTGCTTAAAAAGGCTTTGGCAGTGACCTGATCTTCTCCCCAGTCCATGGCCAAGGACTTCTATTTGTGCTATGAGGAATGATTGGAAAGGCCTTAGGAGATGGAGGTGAACCTTGCAATCTGTCCCTAATGCAGTGGCTCTGTGGTTTCCCATGCTTTGCTAACTGTTGAGATCCCATGCCAGTGTATGTACAGAACTGTTGGAAAGAGCTAAAGCTTCTGGGAGAGCCCCAGGGGTGACAGTGTCTGCTGGCAGCAGATTGGAGCTGACAGGTTTCATATCCTGGACTGCTTAAAGCTGCTGCATCTAAACATGACTTTAACCACAGACTCCTGGTTGCTGGCGTAGTGGAATTTCTAAACTTGCCCTGACTATAGGCTAATAATTAAAAGCTTTGTAAAGGTGGTGTGTTTGACCTCCAGCAGCAGCAAAAAATATTAAATAGTAATATTTTGGGTAAATTCCAAGATGTGGTGTAATGCCTTGAGAAAAGACTTACCTATAATCCTGTGTTGGATTTTTTTTGGAACTATAATTAAAACTACAAAAGTTAGCCAATAGTACTAGCTCATCTAACTAGATTTTCCTAACTCTGTTTAGGGAATTATGCTGGTGTATGACATCACAAATGAAAAGTCTTTTGACAACATAAAAAATTGGATAAGAAACATAGAGGAGGTAAGTGCTTCATTCCATATTACAATTTCCCTGGGCCAAATAAAAATCAGCAATTACTCACTTCCATTGCAGTAGCCAACAATATATGGCCATGCACATGGCTGTTCCAGTATATGGAACACTTACAAGTGAAGTGTGTACTGTTACATTTCCAGAATAGCCAAATGCCTGTGCATGTGTGCAACCTGCTACAGAGCTCATGGCACACATTTGATCTATTACAGTACATGGGCAAATGTAATCTAGGGGTTTTTATTCCAGCCTATTTTAATATTTTAATTGCTTGTTTCAAGAGTCAGCCTCTCTCAGTAATGCCTTCACATTAGATAATTTCTCTAAAATAAAATAATCCATTGTGGAGGAGTTTGACACACAAGTTTCTTTTCAACAATTATGCACTTTGTTCCTGAGAGATGATTTTGTCTTCTTCCAGCATGCCTCTTCAGATGTAGAAAGAATGATCTTGGGTAACAAATGTGATATGAATGAAAAAAGACAAGTCTCAAAAGAAAAAGGGGAGAAGGTAAGATTTGGTAACTCATCCTATTTAGAAGCCTGATTCTTGTAGGATTCTAGCTTCTGGATGTTTGGTATGTTTTAGGCATGTGAGAGAGAATGGGTCTCAAATCTCTTGTTTCAGAAACTTACATATAAAGGATGCCAGGTTTGGGATTTTTTTTTTAATAGCATTTAACTTAGCACTTAACAGTCCATATCAATAAAGATTCTACCTTAATGTTCTTTTAGAGCCTAAATAAGTATTTTGGTGAGAAATTAATGTCTTTTTTTTGTTTTGCTTTGACTTTATGTGAGGGTAGGATGAGTTCTAATACTTTGTCTAATTGTCTTTAATGTTCTTGCAAGAGAAAATAAAAGTGAAGCTTGCTTGGTTTGGTTTTTAAAGCTTGTTGTAGCATGCAGTGTCTGTTCTATTGTGAAGCTATTGTGAACCTATGTGTGAAACATTCCTTTTACAAAGGAACTTCAAAACCACTGAAAAACTTTAACCTCTCTTCCAGTTAGCAATTGATTACGGGATCAAATTTTTGGAGACAAGTGCGAAATCCAGCATAAATGTGGAAGAGGTAAGAGATGGGTGCTACACTTAGGTGTTTCTTGAATTACTTGTGTGGAGGAATGCTCCATGATCTGCTGGGCTTTCTCACCTGACCTGGGACCTGAAGTCCCAGCTGTGCTCTTGGGTTTACTGCCATGATCCAACTGTTTCTGGTTTTCTGGTGGTGGTTGGAATTGTTTTAAAATTGGGTGCTAACAGAGTGGTTTACTATGACTGGAGCAAACAGTTGCATTAGATGTCTGTGCTTTGCTAGTTAAATTTCAAGTCCTTATGGACAAGGAATAGGTGTAATTTTAGAACAGTGCCTTGTGCAGGAAATGGGATTCTTTACTTTCAGGATAACATGCTACTGTGTCACAGAGCCTTCAGGTTACTACTAAATACATGCTGTGCAGATGAGGCTGAAAATTTGTATATTAACCTGGAACACCAGGTCATAAACTCATGTTAGATGAGGAAGACGACTCACAATGCTATTTATAGATTTATAATCTGTTTTCCTGTAAATAAATGTTGTGCTAAACCCACAAGATCTCTTTGAGAGCATAAGGAAATGGAGTCGGAAGGAAGAGTGGCTCAAGTCCAGTCTGTCTTACTATAAATCACTTGTGTCATCTCAGGGAGGGTGGGGGGAGGATCTGAGCTCTATGAGAAGTGTGTACAAGAAAATGATTTAAAAAGCCAGTTAAATTAAGATTTATTTATCCAACAATGTAGACTTGTGTTGTCCTTACACCTAATCATTTAAAAGTCTATGGGATACCCTTTAAGGATCCTGCAAACACCTACTTAATTCAGCTCATGTATCTGACAAATTAAGAAGAAACTGAAGGCATTGTTACGTTAAAATAACAAGAGGGATGTTGTGCCAGCCAGGCATGTTTTTTTTCTCATTGGGGGATGATTGTTACACAGGATAGAGTTGGAGTGGACTGATCTGCATCATGCTGCACCTGGAGTAGCCTGACCTGATTTTCAGTGTCCTTGTGATTCTTAGAGCAGACACTGGAAGTGGGACCATGAGGAGTCAATACCCAAGTGGATACCCGAGTTCCTCTGGAGGGTTGACTTGCTCTGTCATGACATGGCAGTTTCATTTTAACCCCTGCATGTCATGAATTGCACAACAGTAGTTTGTGCTTACTCCAAAATGTTTGGCTCTTTGAATATTTTTTTAAATTGTCATGTGAATGGTGAAGAAAGCATTAAAAAATGCAGCTGGTGTAGGCATTTGGCTATCACTAATGATTTAGTTTACTTTCCACCAAATACTTCACTTGCAGGGAATTACACAATTGTGATATTTTTGGGATCAGAAGTGAATTAATTTGTTGTGATTTATTTACATTAAATGAGTGCCTGTCTTTGGCTATATCCCAAACACAATGAGAGGAGAAGTGTTTATACTTCTTACATTTTGGAACTGTCCTTAGATTATTAGGGTCTCCAGACAGCCTAAAGCCTTGCTTTTTCCTGCTCCTGGAGAATTGCAGAAATTTCCTGCTACAGAAGTTTCTTTGCTCCTTCATACATTGAAATCTGGGATACTGAGATTTGCCAGAGTACTTATTCATGGATTTTTGTTTTGTTTTTAATAGATATATTGGAAGCTTAAATAGCCTTATAGATAGTCCAGGAATAAAGCTTTTGGAGGACAGAAAGCAATCTAACCTTAATGTGAATTCCCAGGCTTGCCCTTCTCAAACCTCTCTGGGTTCCTGATTGTGATGCACAGTTCAGCTTAGGGGGGGAAATAAAAACAGGAGTAGTATGTGCAGCCTTGTCTTCAGCTGATTTTTCTTTCTCCCTCCAGAAGTAAGCAATGGGAAGGTCTGTTCACTTGCTTCAACAATTGGCGAGATGGAGACTAAAAATAAATAGTTTTTTCTTCTAAAGCATGTTTACTGTAGTTTTAAATATACAGATATTGTACATAGAGTGTCTTGCAACTCAAAGTGCTTCTAGTGGCCTGCAGAACACTGTATTGTTAATGTGTCTGGCTATTCCACATGTCCTTAATGTGTCTTGTGACGAACTCTTGTTTTTTTTTTTTATTTCCACTCCTCACCAGGCGTTTTTCACACTTGCACGAGACATTATGACAAAGCTCAACAGAAAAATGGTTTGTATTTCTAATTAACATACAAACTAGATACAGTGAGAGGACAGCTGTCTTAATACTGAGTAGTAGCCTTACCAAAAAAGTCCTGGGGATTACATTAGTTACTAGATCAAATTTGAGCAGAGTGTTTTATCACACTTTGTTACACATCAGTGCATAACTATTCATTATTTTGCATGAACATTAACCTTGGGCATCCTGAAACTGATGTGTTGTTCCAAAATGCAACAGTGTGATCCGTGTTTTATTATGTAGTCTCTTCTCCAGCTAATTCTTGAGATCTGGATTGTTATGTAAAAGTTTGGGGTTTTTTACCAAGTGATTAACTGAGGAGCTCAAGCTGCATCAGATCTCTGCTCTGGGTTATTGCCTAGCAAGCAGAGGAAGTGGGGAGGGAGACCAGGAAAACTAGAGATACTATTTTCTGCATTTTGTGATGATGACACCCTTTTCTCTTTCAGAATGACAACAGTTCGTCGGGGGCAGGTGGGCCGGTAAAAATAACAGAAAATCGATCTAAGAAGAGCAGCTTCTTTCGATGCACGCTACTTTGATGAACTTCTAATGATAAGACTGCAGCACACTTAGAACCTTTTCTGCTTCTTTGAAAGCACAGGGTCACAAAGCCTCAGAAATAATACCACCAAGCTGCTGCTGAGAGCTCCATTGAACGTAGACTGCGATACACAAATACCAAGTGGATTTTGCTCACTAAGCCTATTGACCTGTCAGGCTCTTCTTTCTCAGATATGGAAGCTATGAAGTGGAGACACAAATGCAAGATTTAACTTGTTTTCCTTTTTTACTTTCTGTTTTATTGCCTGTTGCAAAAGCTGCTATGTTTCTTTTAACTTTGCACATCCATATTGGCCTCTTACTGCCTGTTACAGCACAATCTTACATTTGTATTTGCACAGTTTGACTTGTAAGTAAGATTCTTAACAGATTTGTGCAGTTTTCTTTCTGTTTTTAGACAAATTTATTTTCAAGCAGAAGAGCCAGGGGAAAAATTATGTCTCATTTCCATTATGTTCTATGCTGTATACTCGTGGCCATGCAGTATGGATGTTGTTGCTCTAGTGATGAGAATTACTGAAACAATTGGCATTTAACAATTTGTACAGATTTTGTCTCTCAGATGCACAAATCTGTTTATGCAGAAGCTATGGCTTCTATTCTGAATGTAGTATGTTGCTTTTCTTTCTTTACCAGACTTAGCAAAATTGTGTTCTGAATTGCCAGTCACTGTCTGATTCACAGATGCACCTTTCAGTTATTTGAATAAACACAGTGTCTTTCCTCACTTAACTTCCCTTTGTTAGCTCAGACTGTCTGCTCCTTTTTTTTGTTTCTGATGAGGAAGTACACTCTGGATTTGAAATCACCACAAATTGGCCTCGTCGCTATCACTTAAGTGGCTTGTGGAAGCTGAATGCATGAGTTTTGAGTAACCTCTTTGTGGATTCACTTGTTCAGAAATGACTGCTTCTAAAGGTGACTTCCATTTCTACTCTTAATTCTAAGGATAGTTCGTTAATGTCTGTAAGCATTGGCACTAAGGAAGCCTCACATTAGGGCTATAATGTACTCCTAGTTATGCAGTTAATGCTGAATGTGTGTCTTTGGTCTGCTCGAGCAGTTGTTTTTTCATCCAAAACTGGTACAGTGACCTAGACTGTTAGAAGCAGAGGTGAAACATAGTTGCCTTTTTTTACTCAACTGAGCATTGTATAACCGTAGTCTTTGTTCTACTACTTTTTTATTGTCTTCTGAAAAATTTCCTCAATGAGCAATTAAAACAGGTGCTTTAGTTCTGTTGGTGTGCCAAACGTGGACCATTGTAAGCTTTAACTACGAGTTTGTGTCCAGCATGTTTGCTGTTAGGGGGATGGGTGTGTTCTGTCATTGTCAAAGGAAACATCTGACGTGCTTGCTTTTGCTCCACTTCGTTGTCTGGAGTTGTAAACAGTGAGTTAGTTGTTACCACAGAGAACCATTTTGTTGTGTCAGGTACTGAATTTGTCATCTCTGGGTCTGTTCGAAACAGTTTGAGAGCGAACAGGCCAATGGCGTTAGATGTGAAGCTTTTGATTTTAAAAGGTTTAACCTTAGTAGTAGCTGGTTGCATAAAGTTTTAGGTGGTTTTCAGCCTGTCCCCACATGTAGTTTAATGGAAGTAGTTCTTGTAACTAGATGGTGGATCTCATAAACTGCTGTTGCTGCACTAGAACAGAGAAACCTTCATGGCAACAAGGTTCAGTGAAAAAACAAAGCAACCCTAACTGCTCTGTTGTCTACCCTTGACGTTTTTCTTGGACAGGCTAAAGCAGTTATGTTTTCTGTATGGTTAAAAAAAGTGCTTCTATACAGAAAGTGTTGTGACACCAATTATGAATGTTGTTTATTTTCAGTAATTTACCTCTGACTTACTTGGTGTCGTAATACTTTGATTTTTATCTCAGGGGTTGTCTGCAAACCAAAACTGACATGTTCTGTGTTTGGCACTGTTTACAGAATGCTTTGTATTGTTTTTCCTGTCTTCACTGTGTGGTTAAATGTTCATTCAATATTAGTCTCCATGAACTTCCCTTTGAAAGAGCCTGTGAGTAGTAGAGTCTATGAAGTGCTTCTTGAAGCAGCAGCGAATTGGGGTATCTGCTAGTATGGGGGAGGGTGGGAGGGAGAAAGAACTTGCTATTTTCTTACATTTAGCTGTGCTAAACTGTACATAAATGTGAGGTAAGACCATAGGAAATTCACTTTATGCATGAGAAAGTACTGCAGTAAATATTTCACTTTGCTTATTGTTCGTGTACAGTTCATCTTTTTCTATTTGTAGAAGAATTTAATGCAATTTTGTTGTCATCTGCTGAAACTGAAGAATTCTAATTTCATGTGATCTTATGGATAAGGTAAAAAAGCAGATTTCTTTCTTTATGTTTTTGCCCTCACCCCACTTCTCCAGCAGTATTAAATGGCTGAGTGGCTGCACTTTATCAGTGTGCTAACTTTTGGTCAGTAGAGACCTTTCTGTGTACAGTCTGGCCTGTCAGACGTGGAAAAATGTGCTGTATCTTAGCATGCAAATCAGCTGTATGTTTTACTGGGATATTTTAGCTCTGGTTTCCTCTAGACAAGCGGGTGATGATAATGGTGTGTTCTGCCTATGCATCAGATGCTGGGTATTACAGGCTTTTCTAATATCACTATGATTGTTTTGTGCAGTCTCTGTTGTTACTTTGCTCAAGACTATATAATCTTAAGTTTTGAAGGACTCGTAACTATACCTCAGTCAACTAGTTAGTACTCTAGGGCCCATTAGAATGAAAGTCATATACTTACTATTCATTTAGCAGCAAATGTATTTCTGTTTTCTTCCAGAAATTGCCATTAACCTTTCAAGAAAGCAGACATTTTTTGGTGGATTTCAATAAAACAAAAATGCTGCTTATGCTTTGGAGTTTTAGAACTTCCCCTCAGCCCCCTGTGCACTATATCTTGACTGATATTTTTCTAAATGGTTTTTTAAAAAAGCCAAACGAAAAACAAACCGGTCTCAGTGCTTTGCAATTTTAGCTTTCAGTCTGTGCTCAGCAAAACATGCACAAGAGTTTTTTGTTGAGTGTATATAGAATATGTTATTGACTTATCTGGGAGTTCTAATATTGCTAAAGCTTAAACCACTCTTGAAACTTAATGCAGCTCACTTTTCTCTTTGGGGGACAGTCTCAAAAATGCTGATTGACTTTTCAGACCTGTAGTTCTTTTTACAGAAAATATTTCCCATTGTGACTTTCCCATACTAGTCTGCTGAAGTTAAGTGAATTATGTGGATCATTTTCACAAGAGAATAAAGAAGTCTTGAATGTACATATCACATTAAAATATTGTGAAAGCCTAATGATTTCAAAGTCCATCAATAATATGTAAAATGCATAAATGTGTTATTTGTGAAAATGCATCTGTTGTTTGGTTACCTGTTAATGTAATGGAATTTTTGCAATGTTAAATTTGCTAAGGATTGGTCTGTAGGTGATAATAGGTCTTTTTTCTCCTCTGTTCATTGAACTGCTTATACCATTCTCACTCTTATAAATAAAACTTGTATTTCTTTCTTCAAAAAAAAAAGCAGGAATTACATTGATTTTTCTTGTTTCTGGTGAATTTAACTATTTCAGTGCATTCCTATGGCCTTACGAACATTTTTGCAAATAAAACTTCAATTACCATTATTTTAATGCTATATAGCTACTAAATTCAGAATAAAAGGTATAGTCCTTGAAAAAAAAAAGCTTAATTTTGAAATAGAAGTGTTCTGCTGTGTGTATTTAAGCACATTTTACCTCTGGTATAAAGGTGTAATGTGAAAAGCTCCTGCAGATAAAAGTGAACTTGTCACGTGGTTAACTTGTAAACCTAATCATTAAATGTGTATTGATGTATATAGACAAAAAAACCCAAACCCAGCTCCTAAGAAAACCTTCATAGTCCAATAGTTTTATTATTTCATGTGAACTTTTTTACAATGTGTGTCTCAAATAAAAGTTACATAATGAAAAGCATCTTGGAGTATTTTGTATGAAATATTCCACGTAGTTCTTATACAGTTGGCATTTCCACTCTACTTATGATACGTTTGTTGTGGAAAGGTGTCCAGCTGAGTTGTATCTGTAAAGCTTAGTTTAACTAGTGATAAAGCACAAGGGTTTTTGTCTGTTTTTGCTTGTTCCTAAACTTCGCTGGTCTTTAGAGTTGTCCAGAAAAAGTCTTTATTTCTGTAGTGATTGCTTAAATCAAAGGATATTATTTTGATGACCTTCAGTTTCCTAAGAAACCATTTTTTCAGACAAACAGTGTCATGAAATGCCCTTTTGAAGTAACTTCTAAGCAATGCCTGTAAAGGTAACATGAGACACCATTTCCAGTTTGATTAAGAATCATCTACTGACTTAGGCTGTTAAAATTCTCATTTTTTGTTGTTGCTTTAAATCATCATTATGTGAAAGGTATGACTCTGAAGTAGCCTGGAGCAGAAATACCATTGCATCAATATAGCAAATATTGTTTGGTCAGTGTCCTTCAACACTGAGGAACAAATCCCAAATTGAGGGATTTGGCAAATACTTGTTAGCTGTTACATTAGCAATAGTTTCCACCTTCCAGATTACTGTGATTTGGCAGTAGCTTGTAACTGGTACAAAAATTAGCAAACCTAATGAAAGAAGGGTTTAGCTACCCAAGACAAAAGCAAGTTGAGACATCCTAAGAAATAAATGGGAAACTCTGGGATGACAGATAGCTTCTAAAGTGTGTTTTCTATGTGTTCCCCTCAGCTGTATTTAGCTGAAAGGATGTATTGTCTCTGCCCTTAGCAACACAAAGCTAGACTTCCATCCTTGTTACACCTTACTATTTCTTGATTCTGGTTTGCCTTGTGGTGCTTGTTTTCAGACTTCTGGCAGACAAATTTGCTGCTTTAGGAGCAGCTGTCTATGCATTATCTTACACATCCCCTAGATGAGAACTGGGTTTAGATGCTCAGCAGTCCTTAAGTCCTCACATTAGTTAGTGACATTTTAAGTACACTTGCATTCTGCATTTGTTAAAAGGGAATAGTAGACATACCTACACTACATAAAAATGGTGCTTTCTTACAGCTTCTCTCTGGATCCATTTTTGGTTGCAGACTAGCAATTATGGTACAAATACTGCAAGTTGTTGGTGCACATGCAGAATGTATCCAGTTTTTATAATCTGGTAAATTGCCTTTTTCATAAATTACTCTTTTTCCAGCTTGGTTGACCAGTGGCTCTTAAGAATTCTTGAACTATACCAAAGTCATCAAGATAATAAGATTTCACAATAATTTTTCTTTAGAAAGATTCTAATCTTCAAGAGATGAGATACATAAATGAAGCTTTTATGTTGCATAATGTTCTCACCCATCTGGAAGTTTAAAGAAATGGCATGGCATGGAATGCAAAACATACTGAAAAGTTGTGCTCTTGGATGTGTTGTAGTTGCATCATTTTTTTTTACTGTCTTCAGCAGAGCACATCAGCAAGAAGCTGCTGGTGTGAACAAATGCTGCACGAGGTCTGAGCACATAGTTAGTTCAATTTGTGAAATAAAGTTATGAGCAGGATAGGAGCATTTTCCCCATCTGAGGAATTAACAGGTTTAATGAACCATGGAAAGTGTGTGTAACTTACACTGTACTATTGGATACACTGTACTGCCTCCAGAGTGACCAAGAACTCTGTGAGCATCCACTAAGTCTTGAGAATTTCACTCTAGTTAATCTTAAATAGCTCCCTTGACTAGGTGGCTGAGATGAGTTACTGCAGTTGTCACCTTTTCTGCCTATGCCACCCCTCCAGAGGCTGTCCAGGACACACAGCTCTGACTGGTGTCCCAAGGCCTTGTGTTGGTACTGGGCTCTCAGATCCCTGGACTTGCTTCAAAACCAGTTTTGATTTCTCAGGGGAATGCTACCATTGTGCCATTGACCTTTCTGACTTAGTTTAACACCTTTGTAGAACAGCATAAAGGGATGATGCTCCTGTGACACTTCCTTTAGGACAGGAGCTGGCAGGGCCCAGGGCTGACACCCTTCTCTGCTGCATTTTCTCTTTCAGTGCTGCCTCACCCACAGACATATTTTTGTATGCGGTGGAAAAGTGCAGACTTCACTTACCCAGTTAACTACAAGAGAAGTGCAAATTATGTTTGTTTTTTTTTTTTAAAGAAAAGGTGAATGTTTAATTTGTTTTCATGCTGTTCGCAAATCTGTACTGCTGCTTTTACTTACTTTTTTTCCTGTTTTTCCCCTTTTCTTTTTGTTTTCTTTTTTCTTTTTTTCCCCTCCAGGCAACGTAGGAACTAACTAGCTCTGGTCTGTATTCTAGATGAAGGACAGAGTTTCTTCAACAAGGCTGAACAACTTCCGTCCCTGTCTTAATGCTGCCAAATGCTGCTTCTGAACTTCCTCACCCAAACTGCAATGACTTCGTAACCCTCACACTTGTGCTCTGAACCAATAAAACACAGGCAAAAGGCAACCACATGTGTCTTATGTACTGTAATTTTCCAGAATAGCACTGGTAGATATACATGAAATTAGGAAATGGCTGAGCAGCTCCTTGTGCAAGTGTGGGGATGGACTGGCCTGTAAAAGCAGGTCTTGATTAATTGATTGAGTTCCATGTGCTGTTCAGGCAGACAGGGCTGCGTTACTCTGCGACTGCTTCGTTTGCTTGAAGGGAGGGCAGGGACAAACCTGGTGCAGCACGAGGCCGGGCTGGAACCTCTCCCCTTGTCTCCCGCGTAGGAGCGGCGAGATCCCCTGCCCACCCGCCTGAGGGGATCTGCAGCGAGATTCCCTCTGCCCGCCCGCCTGAGGGGATCTGCAGCGAGATTCCCTCTGCCCGCCTCGCTGAGGGGATCTGCGGCGAAACCCCCCCTGCCCGCTTCTCTGAGGCGATCGGCGGCGAAACCCCCCCTGCCCGCCTGGCTGAGGGGATCGGCGGTGAGATCCCCCTGCCCGCCTGGCTGAGGGGATCGGCGGCGAAGCCCCGCTGCCCGCCTGGCTGAGGGGATCGGCGGTGAGGCCTTTCCTGAGCGGATCAGATGCGACACCCCTCTGCCCGCCTCGCCCCACTGAGGAGATCGGCGGTGAGGGCCCCATGCCTGTCCCGGTAAGGAGATCGGCGGTGAGATCCCCATGCCTGTCCCGGTAAGGAGATGGGCGGCGAGGGCCACCTTCCCGCCCCGCTGAGGGAACCATCGCCAGCCCCGCTGGTCCTCGGGCAGCCCGCGCCCTCCTCGCACCGTGAGGCGGGCGTGGCTGCGGGTCGGTGCCGGCGGCGGCCGCACACCCCCTCGGGCACTGCGGGAGAGCGGCGGCCCCGAGTTTGCGGCCAGAGGCCCAGGGGCAGCACCGACGCGGGCTTTCCGCGCATGGTCGCGGAGGGGAGGCCGGGAATGGGGATGGGGACGGCTCCGAGATGCGCTTTTCTGAGATGGCGAAGGCATCTCCCGCCTACCCTGAGATGTCTGAGGCCTTCCTCAGACGCTTCTGTTGGTACCCCATGCCCACACCCCCGGGGTGCCGGCGGGCAATGCGGGCACAGCTCCCCGGGAAACCAGCATGGTCCGAGAGCGCAGCCTCGCGGGCCCAGGCTCCCCACAGCGATCCTCGGTGGCCATAAACGTCCCCAGCGCCGTGTCCCACGGCCTCGGTCACCATCTGGGCGGTGACCCCACCGTGCGGGGTATGCCAGATGCGGGCTGTGCCTGTGTGCTCCTCGCAGCCATTCCGTGGTGCCTGCGGATACAAAACCCGGGGATCTTCACGTGGTGGTCGCCGCGGTTTGGTTACCCCTGGGGCGTTTCTGAGGAAACTCCCGGTGCTGGGTTAGGGTGAGCGGCAGGGCCGGGAGAGCGCCCTGGGCACGGGGGTGTCCGGGGTGTCAGGCGGGGCAGCGCCGGCCCCGAGCCCCGGCTCGCCAAGCGGGGCCCATTCCCGCTCTGATGCCTGGGCACGCCCTTCATTTTCATACATACTGTTTCATGTGCGCTTTTGTGCATACTTATTTCAAGTCCCTGTTCATTTCTGGTGTCTGGCAGGTATTCCCGAGAACCGTAGTTATGGCAGAAAACAGACTATTACCAGAGGTGTTTTTAGAAGCTGCTTCTACTTTTCTCTGTTTTCCTGCACAGTGAAGTTAGGCTAGTAGACCTTTCTTTTTCACCATTTATGTAGTTTGCTTAAATGGGTAGGTTATTTAACTGGTTTGCAACCACCCTGTCCACATTAGAGATGATATTGCTACTTTAAATTTCTCTTAAAATTAAAAAGTAGTTTCTTGTCATGGGAAATGCACACTTTACCATGTACTTGTTTTGTGGTATTTACTCTACAACTCTCTAACCAATTTATTTGCCTTGTGGAGATCCTCAGTAGAAATTTCAAATGCTAGTGGAAAATGCAGTGTGTGTGTCAGAAAATCCACAAACACCAGAGGTTTATGTCCAAAAAGGAGACAGATGAGTCCTTCAGCTTTATTTGAATAAATGGAGAGAGTCCACTGGGCCACATGCCCGTGGGGTTTTCTCTCTCGAGGTTTCAGAGGGCACAGCCTCTCTTTTATCCTGAATTCTCAGCCTTACTCCCGTTAACAAACCTGCTGCCCAAAATCAGTAGAAACATTAAGACCCAATTTAAAGATGCTAACAACCATCAAATTGTTTGTAAAGACATTAGCACACATCTTTCCTCTCATGTGTAACTGTTCTTCAGGTTTTTTGCCCCCTCTTTGGTTCAGGGGTTTTTGTCCAGCTGCTGCCCCTGCTGCTTTCTTCCCGTGTATGTTTTGTTCCTGTGCAAACTGGGGGTAGCCATTGAGCATTAGTATGGAAAACTGCTCATCTTTGGAGTGGTGTTTTCTTTGCTGCTCCAAGAACTATTTTGATTTACCTATGACACACTTTTGAAGTAAGACATATGATATTTCTTATTCACTGAAGATTGCTTAAATGTGGAATCATATTGGACAAACAGCTTACACTCTTGAATATCAGTAGTTCCCTTGTGCCCACATAATTTCTCAAAAGTTGGTTTTTATAATAGAAAATAAAATTATTGCAGCCTTAAAGCAAATAATAAAACTTAGGAATGGTAATTTTAAAATTTGTTTCATTGGTGCAAGTGGGAGATCTAACACAACTAATAGGGTTAACTCTATTAGTTAACCCTTGAACTTTCTTTCATGTGGAGGGCCACTTTTGGAAAAAAAAAAGAATTTAAAATGAAGTTTATAATTCGTTTATCTTTGAGGCTCTAATTTCAACGTGCCCCACTTTTTGGGGTAAGACACCCTAAGAATTTAGAGTGGTGTGGTTTTACTAGAGACTTAACTTTTCTAGCAAACCAAGAAACCATTCTTTGTTATTTATTAAAACACACAGAAAGCTAAGAAGAAAAGAGGAAACTGGTGAAAATTGTCTGCTCCACCTCTTTTGCTCTTTCACTTTTTGTGTAGCAATTCCGGAAGGAAAAGCCCTCCTGGATAGTCCTCCAGAGGGCACATGACCCTGGGTTGAGTAAAAGGTTACTAAGGTTTTGTTCAATATATTCCTTCAAGAAAATTACAGAGAAATAAGAATATAAAACCTAGCAAATATTTTGCTTTTATCCATGTTTTTCTAGTGGATGAACTCCTGGGATATTTTATAAGATTTATGCAATCCATCCAGTAGCAGTTAAAGTTTAGATCTGTATGAACAGCTCAGAAATGTTCTGTGCTGGCAGCTTTTGAGCAATGTGCTGGAAAAGTGAACCAGGGAACATAAACACATAGGGTCACGGTGCCTGTGCAAATATGAGATGTGATTATTAATTGAAGAGAAGGGGCTGCTATTTGAATTTATCAGTGAACAAATGAGATACATCCAAAGTGACTCAATTCTTATTCATAAGTTTTGACAGCTGTGTGTGTTACTAATTGATAGAAGCCTCTTTTATAAGCTGTTTTTAGCCTCTTTAATAAGCTTAAAAATTGTTTGGTGTTCCTGGGAAGATACTTGGGTCAATAGTATGTAACTATTACATTTATATTGTATGTGCCTCTAAAAATGTTTTAATATACTAAAAACATAGGTACCTACTTTGGTAGAAAAATAATCCTTGAGTATAACACTTGACTTTCAATTCCTTGTTCCATAGTAAGTGTTTTGGCATTCATGGGATTTTTTACATTTACTTTTGCTATTGTTCCCAAACTTGACTCTGTGGTGTTGGGAGGAAGTAAAAAAAGTGACAGCTTTTCTGACTTTCTCATGTGTGAGTCACTAGATGGTGCCATTTCACTTCTCTTGAATCAGAAACTCTCTTACATATTCTTTTTAGTAACAGTTGTTGGTTGTGTTTTTAAAAGGAAAAAATTGGTCTTCTGAGTCCTTTTTTTCCCTAAAGCTTCTATATTTAATATTCTTTTTCAAAGTTTGCTTTTGTTGGGTGTTAACTTTTACGTGTGTGTATTAAAAGTAATCCTTTGGGGTTTGTTTTCGTACATTAGAGATGATACATGAGGAATTTTTTGTGACTCATTATTTCCTTGGAAATTTTGAAACACAGCTAGTTTTCCAAGTTGTACCCTTACACTCTTCATAGTGGCAAAGTAGGATTGCTATGGGCTGGAGGGAAGCTCTTTATTGAGAGAAGTGAGGACCACGAGGGCCTTGCTTTCTGTTATCTGTTACCAATCTCTGCCACAGCCTGCTTTTTTCTGCCCATGAGCCTGGGGAGCAGCCTGGATTCACAACTAAGAGGAGAAACCCAAGGACTCAATAAACTGTTTCTCAAGGGACTTCCCTAAGAGAATCTCCACAGCCAGGTGTCCCTTGCAAACTATAAACAAGGCCCTCATGTGTTTTACAACCAGAGCTTTGTCTGCAGCTTGGGAGGTTGAGATCCTCTAGAAAACAAGGAAATCAACACATAGCAAGGTGATCACAGGCATGCCCTGAAAGGGGACCACACACTAATTGACCTGTTTTGCTCAGGGTGTCCACCCCCAAGGCCAGGATCTGGATGGCAGCTTTGGGGAAGAGGTTGATGACAGGAAGCCCAAAGCTCATGGCTCTTTTTCCTGGGGCAGGCATCATTTTGCCCATTCAATACAGTTCAAAGGGATACTGGATCAGTCTCCCAGAGCACATGAGAATCATTGTGATGTGGAAGAGTTGGGAAAATCCATGAGCCTCAGGTAAACTTGAATCATGCTGATGTGTAAATGGGTGCACATGGTGCCCTGTATTCAGGCATTCCAGGGATACCACATAGAGCACACGGCCTCTTGCCTCTAAAATTTCTGCCTTTGTCAGGTGTACTTTCCAGACTTTAGGACCAGTCCTAAACCACCTTATACATCTGTGTAATCCTGTGCTGTTGCTGCAGCTTTCCAAAAGGCATTGCTTTGTGGTGGCTGCTCAAGGGCCCATGGGACACAGGGCAACCCAGGATAATGGAGACTGGGAGAGACCACTGGAAGTCCTCTGCTCCTGCTCTGGGAAGACAAAACTTTGCCTCCAGAAGCTGTAGGCCTTGTCCCATTGTCCTCTGAATGCTGTCAGACAGGTCTCTTGTCTCTTGGGCATCTCTTCCAGGCCTTGGGGGGACTACCAGGAGATGGAAAGAGCTCCTACAGCTGAACTCCCAGGTCCCCAAGGGGGAAAACCACCAGGAGATGACACTGAGGCTGCCTGCACTCATCACATGCCATGGCAGCCTGGAGAGCACAGGGCTGGGTGTGTGCAGGGAATGCCACCTGCTCTGCATTGCACTCTCAGGCCTGTGACAAGGAACACCTTTAGGGCAGAAGGGCTGGAAAGATGGGACAGATGTTGTCTGTCCCAACAGAGCTTTCACTCTTGAGTCCTCTGGGGAGCTCTCATCCCTAATCCTGACAGTTCATTACTGTCTGTCTTCAGATCTCACCCCATAACCGTGGGATCTAATCATCCCATGGATGGTGCCCTTTCCTTGACACTGCAGAGGCCACATCTGGGTTGGTGTCCTCATTTGGTGTCCCCAGGGACAGGGAGGTGGTGGGAGGAAAGAGGCACTGTCAGAGTGCCAGGCAGAACAAAAGGGCTGCAGCACCTGACGCATGGGGGAGGCCGAGGGCACTGCACTTGTGCAGCCTGGTGGAGATGGGCAAGGTGTGGAGGGGGGCATGGAGCTGCTGTCTCCACCACCTCCTGGAGGTTCTGGAGAGAATGAAGCCGGACTCTCCTGAGAGGAGCACTGCCAAAGGGCAAGGGGCAGCAATCCCAAATAGCAATAAGGGAAATCCCGGAGCTCCCTGGGGGGAAGATGAAGGACAGGCCTGGGAGAGCTGCACAAGGGACAGTGACTTCTTTCTTAAGCTGTGTCCGTGCTTAGAAGTCAGCAGGACAGGGCCCAGAGTCTGCTGAGGAACCAGGGCAGTTTGATCTGCCCAGAGCAGTTGATAGGAGTACAAGACCTCCAGAGCTCCATCCAGACCTTTTGGGGTTGATCTGTGGTACTCTGAGTCAATACAGCCCTTTTGAGCAGCCACCAAAAGGCCTTGCCTTGGGAGACAGCAAATGCAGGAGATTGCAGAGAAGCACCAGGTGATCCACAAAGGGGGATAAAAGGTGGGGAAATGCCCTTCATGGCAGCAGAAGGATATGAGGATTGAGGATATGGGTGCTGTAATCCCTTGAATGCCTGAATCTGTGGCACCCAGTCCACTGAAATCCACACTGGGTGACTCAGGTTTGCCTGGAGCCCAGGGATTTTCCCAACTCTCCCACATCATGACGACACCCACGTGCTCTGGGAGACTGATCCAGTGTCCCTTTGAAATGTAAAATGCATGGGATGGAAAACCCCATCCCTGACCCAGAAAAAAAAGGCTTCTTGCCCTCAGCCTTTTCTCCAAAGCTGCATCCAGGTCTCTTGGCCTCTGGGATGATCACGCTGGGCAAAACAGGTCAGTGTGGCTTGGGAGTCTCTTTCAGGGTAGGACACGCATCTCTTTGATCACAAAGCCAGGCCCTGGTACAGCCTGTGGACTGTAAGCAATTCCCCATGGCTGTCACTCAGGCCTGCAGGGGACATCCTTCCAGCTGAACGTGGACTTTCCTCATCACTGAGCTTTGCCACTTCCCTGCAGAGTTGGGTCTCTTCCCCACTATGGGATTGTGCAGGGTTAACTTTTTGTCTCAACTGACCCACAGTCTTCTGTATGTCTCTGAGGACCCATGGAAGAAATGTCTCTCAGGATTAGCCCTGAGTGCCTGCACTGCAAGCTTCTGAGAGTTGACCTGAGATGTCTCTCATGGCTGAATTTAACTGTAACTGGAGCCAAATAAACCGTCAAGAAGAATGAGTGATAGAAGCAATAGACACTACACAAATTCATCTAAACTCACCTTATACACTGGCCTGGGACCTCAAAGTCAAGTGGTCTTAGGAAGCTGGGACACCGATGAATCATATCCCTGTTGGGTGGTGTGAAACTGGAGAAAAATGCCTGAGATGAAAGAGGCAGGGACTTCATCAACACAGAGGCTTCACAAGTGGGCACTCCCAGAAGTCTGAATGTTTCATGAACAAGGAATGTTTGTGGCCCCACAGGGCTCTGGGATACAGCATAAAAGGCTGTGCTGCTCAGGCTCTGCATCCTGGTCTCTGGCCTCCCTTTTCTCAAGGAACAAGGTAAGCCTGAGTCTGCTCCATCTCTCCCTGTGGGCTGAACTGCTGTCATGGAGGCTGCCCAGGTTGGTCCTTGGGCTGCCTCAGCTTGGTTCTGGCACAGAACTGTTGAAGGGACATCAGCCTTTCCACGGTGGTGGCTGGGGACAGCTGGGAAGAGGGGGCTTTGTTCTAGCAGAAGGGATCAGTGGGGCTCAGCCTCAGTGCCCAGCAGAATTTGCACTTGCTGTGGTGTAACAAAACGTCCCAGACATCTCTAACACAGCCATGTCTGTTGTGGAGATGGGCTGGGACCAGTCTTTCCACAGTGGCCTTAAAGCCACTGTGCTGGGTCCTATTCCTGAAGTGGGGCAGCCTTCCCGTGCCGTGCCACTCGGAGGGCACCAGGAGGGTGGTGGGAGCTGTAGGGACAGAGTGTGTTTTCAAGACCAAATGTGTCCCTGGAGAGCTCTGAGGGACTGAGAGACAGAGTGATGCTGAGGCAGGTTGTTGCTCCGTGCTCTGTGTTGCAGCTTTGCCTCCTGCTCCGAGAGATGTCTTGCTGCAGACCCTGTCCCCCACGGCCCTGCGGCCCCTGTGGCCCAACCCCCCTTGGCAGCAGCTGCAGTGAGCCCTGCCTGGCCCGCTGCGCTGACTCCACGGTGTACATCGAGCCTTCGCCGGTGGTGGTGACCCTGCCGGGCCCCATCCTCACCTCCTTCCCTCAGAGCACAGCCGTGGGATCCTCTCTGTCAGCTGCTGTGGGCAGCTCCCTCAGCACCTCGGGGGTTCCCATCTCTTCTGGGGGCTCCCTTGGCCTGGGCGGGTCAGGCCTGTGTCTGCCTTTCCCCCGCTGTGGTCAGATCTGCTGAAGCCAGCACATCATCTCCTTTGTCCCTGGCTAAGGGGCTGATCCTTTCCCTCCCTGAGCCCTGCACACGTCTTCCTTGGTCTCTATTCTGTGACGCTGCTTCTGCTCCTTCTCATTAAAGCCTTTGTGCAGCATCACTGGAGAGTTGTGGTCATTCGTTCTCCTCCTCCCTCAGCTACCACCTGCTCTGCCAGGGTGAGCACTGGCTGCTGTCCTGAACTTACCAGCAGCTGCACAAAGAACTCCCAGAAATTACACCAGAGCACCAAAGCCTCAGTCACTGGGCTTGGGTCTGTAACATGGAGATCACAGACCTGCAGGGCCAGGTGCCAATTTGTTCCTTGTGAGAGTTAATAGAGATATTCTGAGAAACTCTTCAGTCCTGTCAAAGCTTCTTCACAAAAGCATAGGAAAATCAATCTTGACACTTCCATCTTCTGTTGGTGTTGTGGGAACTATGTGGAAGAGTTGAGTACTTGACTATGGAGTGAAAGGTAGAAAAGTAACCTTTCTATATCTGGACATAGGAAATGTGGCTTTATCAGATTTCAGTAGCAGAAGTAACTCTGTTAATTACTAAATGCAGAAGTACAGAGATGAAAATTGTATTGGAATAATTTAGCATGACTTGCATGGAGGCAGGGAATGTAGAGTGGTGCAGTGGAAGCATGCTGGGCCCATAACCCAGAGGTTGATGGATCAAAACCATCCTCTGCTAGGGCACTCTTTCACAAATGCTGCCTTGCCCAACAACTTTTACCCTCAGCTCTAGCTCTCTGGGCACCCCTGGCCCTCCTCTACTCTCCACCCCTGCCACCTGGCACAGCCCACAGTTGGCTGTGGAGCAGCAGGCACAGCTTCCCCCACGAAGCCCTGTGTATCATGGGCACACAGGTGTTCCTCAGCTCCCTGCAGGCAGCTCAGTCCCCAGCTTCCCAGCATGTGCTTGACTCAAAGACCTGGGACCAGTGTGTGTCCTAATCTCTTTGCTGCTGTGACCATTTATAGGGTGATCCAGGATCAGGGTCAAGCAGGTATTCCCAAGGGACACTGTACTGGCTAGTGGTGGCTGGGTGTTGGCAGTGGAGTGGGCACAGAATGCTGCAGGGTGGTCTCTGTGGGAAGAGGTAGGGAGCTGCCATGTGCTGCACACAGATGGTTCCATCTCCATGTCAGACTGCTGAGCTATCAGCAGTTTGTGGCCTCGATGAAAACATAATGCAGAGAGGGTAGACAATGCCAGACAGAGAGAGGAGGAAAAAAAAAAGGGTCAGGAAGAGCAGAGAGAAAATTCATAATGCCATGCTGCTTCAGTTACAAGAATGTTGAGTGAAGCAGACAAGGTGATCCTGGATAAGAGCAAGGAAAGGTTGTGTTTAATGTTTGTTGAGGGGTTTTTTGTTAGTCACTATGTGAACCTTTTTCAATTGGCCAAACATAAATTTCCCCAAGCTGAGTCTGCTCTATTGTTGGCAACAACAACAGTTTTTGCAAAGCCATGTCCCAATGTTTATTTTGTTCTGGAAGAATTCTAATCTTATTTTCTATGCTTCTCATTCACTGAAGGTGGAGCAGGAGTGAGCAGCTGGGTTGGCTGTGCTTACCCCACCACAGGTATGCACTCACAAACACATCTACACTGGCACAATGTGGGTGGGGAGCGATGCCATTACCAGTGTCCCCTAGAGCACCACCAGCACTCACATAAAGAAGGGAGACTGTCTGATCCTTTTCTTCTTCTCTGGCTGCTCAGGACTGGAGATTGGTACTGGACTTACAGATCCATCTCTCCCACACATACGCCATAGGTCTGTGAAGTCTGTACCTGCAGCTCAGTCCTGATCTGTCCAGGGTCCTGTCCAACACCTGGACAATCCCTGGTGCTGATCTTCTCTAGTCGGTGTCTAGCCCAGCTTAAGTTTCCTAGCCAATACCTTACACACAGAAACACCCATACTCTGTGGCAGTTTGTAGCAGTGCACATAGAAGCGGAATGAGCCAGCCTGGAAAGTGAAGTGTGGAAGCAGGCTGTACATCACCATGCAGCTGGTTGGTGGTGTAGTGGTGAACATAGCTGCTGTGCCTGGAGCCTGGAAAGTGAAGTGTGGGAGCAGGCTGTACATCACCATGCAGCTGGTTGGTGGTGTAGTGGTGAGCATAGCTGCTGTGCCTGGAGCCTGGCAAGTGAAGTGTGGGAGCAGGCTGTACATCACCATGCAGCTGGTTGGTGGTGTAGTGGTGAGCGTAGCTGCTGTGCCCGGAGGTGGCTGGAGTGTGAAGTGTGGGAGCAGGCAGTACAGCACCGTGCAGCTGCGTTGGTGGTATAGTGGTGAGCATAGCTGCCTTCCAAGCAGTTGACCCGGGTTCGATTCCCGGCCAACGCAAAGCAAATTTTGTTGTCTCACCTGCACCCATATGGCAGCACAGAGGCCACAAGCTGTGTTGTGCCTCTGTAACCCTGGATGACAAACCTCAGTTTCTAGTCCGGTCCTCTATTCCCTTCCATGACACACCTTGTTTTAATGGACAGGTTGGTTCTGCTGGAACCATGGAACATGCCTGGTTCTCCCCAGTGCTGTTCCCAGGGATTCAGATGAGGGTGATGAAAAATGTTCCTACAGCACCAGTTCTTGGGGCCATGGAAGACACTCTGCTTTCACCAGTGTATTTTTCCAGCTGAGGTGCCTCTGGGCTGGCCTCCTCACTGTTGGTACAGGAGCTGGATGAGAGGGAATTTCAGTGTTGCTGCTGCAGCTGGTTGCACCTGGCAAGAGAAGCCTGCTGCTGTGGCACGGTAATGGTGAAGACTGACAATGCCCAGGTGGGGACATCATGAACTGTGGACTTCATGAGGTCATTTATGCAACTTGGGGGTATAGTGAGAGGGGGCCTGTTCTTTATAAAATGTCTCAGTGTCACATTGGAGTGAAATTGCTCTCCATCCTCCACCCTTTCCGTCTCTGCAGTGCCAGTTGGTCAAATGCTTTGTCATTCCCCTTCAAAGGGGATGCTGGTACATACAGTGCCTGTGTTCGTAACACAGAGTCATTGCATATGTGGAACTCTTTCTGGAAAACAGACTGTAGTACATGCTGGAGCTTCATTTGAAATGACCTGCTTAACAATCATGACTGCTTGTCTCAGACACCCTATGTCACCAACCCACGTGGACCTATTCTGTCCAGGCTCCAGCACCACAGTGATATGCTAACATTTACTGGAATTCAATGTGATAATATTTTTGGTAACTAAGAGGTAAAACAGCCTAATTTCTCTTACAGCTTATGGTTAAGAGAAACTGGCAGAAGTTGCTAAACTATTATCCATAAAATTTGAAAAATTTTGCCAATGTAAAATTCACAGTGACTGGAAAAGGGGAAATATAACCACCATTTCTAAAAAGAGAAAACAGGAAGTCCTGAAGACTTACAGGTTGCTCAGTCTCACCTTGGTGCCTGGCAAGACTGTGGAAAAGATCTACTGGGAAACTTTGTTAATGTACATAGAAAACAAGGTGAATGATCACAGCCAACATGGCTTCCCTAAGGACAAAATTAGTGTCCTTCTATTCAGGGCTACTGAGACAGAGTCTGGAGAAGGGCTGTGAGGGTGTCAACATGCTGAAGGAAAGCCTGAGGGAAGAAAAAGCTGCAGTCCTACTGGAATTTGAACTCATATCACTGGATGCAGAATGTAGAGTGCTCACCATTACACTATGGGACCTCTACATTGCTCTCCCCTGCCCCCTTCCCTTTACCTTTTCCATGTCCTGCATCATCAAGTTCTCCAGCTCACTCACCAGTGGGATGTGTGTGCCTTCTGTCACGTGGGTACTTACAGAAACCCTCCTTGTGGTCTTTGACATCCCTGACCAGATGCAATTCCATTTCAGCTTTCCCTTTCATAACTGCATTTCTGCATGCTCAGACAGAGCATGAAGATTTGAAAAATTATAATTCTTAATTAGCTTATGCACTTTTTGTCCTGTAAACTGCCAGCCAGATGCTTTAGGGAATATACCTCTGTGGCCAATCAGAACACTTCCACTCACACCCAGGCTTGCACATACATGCACCACACACTGCAGGAATTCTCTGAAGAGAGAAGCTGAGGCCAGGAGCCCTGGAGGCTCAGGGGAGAATGATGGAGCAACGGTTCACAGCTATTGCAAAAAACCCCATAATCATCTCAATATGAAAGGAAACTGCAGGTGTTCATTGTTTTATTTTGACAAAAGAGCAAAAAACTAGAACAACCAGTTATACTTATAGAAATGCAGAACTAGAGCAAGGCAGAAATATTTTTAGCATTATGCTCATATAGCTTGTGTATTTATGAGGGTGGAAGCTTGCCAGGCCCAGCAGCATGACAGGCTGTATGAGTCAAGCATGTGCATGTCCAACCACACAGCTGCAGCCCCTGACCTGTCAGGGACACTTCTGCCTGCCTGGATCCTGTACATGGACCATTCCCCAAAAGAACTGTGGCCTGGAGAGAGCCCACACTGGAGCAGATTTATCCTGAAGGACTGCTGCTCCAGAGAGGAGATGTACACTGGAGCAAGGGAAAAGTGGGAGGAGGAAGAAAGAGCAAAGGCAAACTGTTATGAACTGACCACAAACCCCCACTGGGCATTAAAGGGAGGAAATAAAAGTTTTAGGAATGAATCACAGAGTCCTTTAGATTCCAAAAAACCTTTAAAATCTTCAAGTCCAACCATTAATCCAGCACTGCCAAGGTCACCAGTAAGTCATGCCCCCAAGTGTCACATCCACACATCATTTAAATCCCTCCAGGGATGGTGACTGCCCTGTGTAGCCTGTGCCAGTGCATGACAACCCTTTCAGTGAAGAATTTTTTGCTAATATCCAACCTAAACCTCCCTTGGCACAACTTGAGGCCAGTTGCTCTTCTCCTGTTGCTTGATGCTTGGGAGCAGAGCCTGACCCCCACCTGGCTACAGTATCACATCAGGGAGATGTGGAGAGTCTCCTTTTCTCCAGGCTGAGCCTCCCTTAATTGTTCCTGCTGCTCCAGACCCTTCCTCAGCTCCATTCACTTCCCTGGACATGTTCCTACCCCTCAAGGTCTCTCTTGTCATGAAGGGCCGAAAACTGACCCCAGGATTGGAGGTGTGGCCTCAGCAGTGCCCAGAACACAGGGACACTCACTGTCCTGGTCCTGCTGGACACACCATGACTGGTACAGACCAGGTGCCACTGGCCTTCTTGCCCACCTGGACACACCTGGGTTCTTGTTCATCTCTTGTCAGCCAGCATCTCCCAGTCCTTCCTCTCCAGGCACTTTCCAGCCCCTCTGCCCCAGCCTGGAGTGTTCAGGGACTTGGTGTGACATAAGCACAGAACCCAGCAATTCACCTTGTTGAACCTCAAACCACTGGCCTTGGCCCATTGATCCAGCCTGTCCAGATCCCTCTGCAGAGTCTTCCTGTCCTCCAGCAGATCCACACTCCTCCCAGTTTTGTCTGCAAATTTACTGAAGGTGCACTCAATCCCCTTGTCCAGATCATCAATAAAAATTCCGTGAAATGGAACCCATGAAAAAAGGGAAGGTAGGGGGAAGGTGATGTAGTTTTAGTTTTGTTTCTTACCATCCAATCTATTTTGATTGGCAGGGAAATTTTTTTTTTTTTTTAATAAGAACAAAGGATTGCTAAAATAGCACAGGTCTCTTTGAAGGAATTTCACTTCATTCTTAAATTTCACTTAACTTTTTTACAAGGGGATCTCTTGTGTTCAGTGGAGCTACAAGGAATCCATCACCTGGACAGTGAAAAAACAGCCACCTGCTTCCTAAGGACCCACTTGTCAGTGCATCTCTTCAGTTTTTGCTTGAATTTCTGGTTCCTCAAGCTGTAGGCAATGGGGTTGAGCATTGGAGTGAAAACTGTGTAGGACAGGGAAACCATTTCCTTCATGTTGGATCAGAGACTGGCCTTGGGTTGCAGGTGGATGATACCAGCTGTGCTGTGGAAAAGAGTCACCAGCACCAGGTGAGCTGCACACATGGGAAAGGTTTATCTCTGGCCCACAGCTGATGGTATCTGAAGAACAGCATGGATAATGAGAAGATAAGAAATGTCTGTCAGAGAAAAAGGAATCATCACTATTATGACAAAAGCAATAAGAATCAGTAGTTTAGACAAGGCTGTGTCTGCACACACCAGTTTTAACACAGGGAAAACATCACAAGAGATGATCGACCATGTTTCTCCCAGAGAAGGGCAGGGAGAACAACCATGTGGTGAAGCCCAGAGCCACAGGGACATGACAGTGAATCCAGACACTATAGAATAAGAGCTGGAGATTTCAGAGGGTATGGAATAAGAGCTGGGGATTTTACTGTCCCTGGCTGGCATGGTGTCAGCTTTTCAGAGCTGCCCCGATGGTGTGTGCTTTGCAATTGTGGCTCAAACACTGTTTATAAAACATAAATATTTTTTCTGTTAGTGAACAGAGCTGGTATGGAGGCGTGTTTTTTCTCTCCAGTCCCAAGCCCCACAAAGACCAGTAGGCCTAGTGGAGGGACACAGTCAGGACAGCTGACTCAAACTGCCCAGGGGGATATTCCACACCATAGGATATTTTGCTCAGCAATAAAAGCTGGAATGGAGGAGCAAGAGGGCATGTTCATGGTTAAGGTGTTTGTCTTCACAAGCCACAGTTACATATGTGGAGCCACTGCTTCCTAGGAAGAGCCTGCACAACACCTCTTGATGGGAAGCAGTGAATTAATTTCATTTTTTGCTAGTGTGTACAGCTTTTGCTCTTATTAAACTGCCATTACCTTGATCCATGAATCTTTTCATTCCCCTTTGCTTTTCTCCCCAGGGAGCGTAGGAAAAGGCAGGATGTTTATACTGTTGCAGAGAGTTTAAGATTAAATGGAGTTAATTTGCATTTTGCAATTAACTCACTTCCTCATGCAAGCAGTTTTCCACTTTGACTTCTGTGTTAAGTAAATACCTTATTATTGTATAAACATGTCACCAGCAGACATATGTAAAAGATCCTAAAGATACTGTTTGTGGTGGTATGCTGGTGGAACCTGAAGTTACCATTTCCCACACCCCCTGACACTGGCTTTCTTTGGATAGTGTGAATTTGTCCCCCAGACATTGGCAGTAGTTGTGGACAATCAAACAAAGCTGCCAAAGGCCATATAGAAATAGCCTATATGGTGAATAAGTAAAGCACCTTTGTAAAGACATGTGAAAGGGCAGTGCCTGCTCCTTCAGGGGTTCCTGGTCAAGGACCTTTTCATGTGGCAAAGGAAGATAGGAAAGGGAGAAAGCAATGAACAAGAATGTACAGGAGCACAAATCTGACTGTCAAATGACGAGGGAGACAGTGAGGGGAACCAAACCTGGGCTATCAATAGTGTAATGAAGGGGAAATAGGGAGGAACAAAGTGCTTTTGCCTGTTAGCAGTTCTCTGATTCGTGCCTGCTGTGAGGTAGTTGTAGGTGTTACTGTGGGCAATAGTGAGGATTGTTTTCTAGTTTTTGTTTGTTTTGTGTGGGCGGCTGTTTTGCTTCAAAAAGGATACCAGGAGCCCCTGGAGTGACTCCTGAATCCCATGCCTCAGAAGAGAAAGGAAGTGCACTAAAGGTGAAAATGGGGCAAGGAAGACTAGAAAGAAGATAGACCTTGCAGGGAAGGAGTTAGGAAAGCTGATGCTCAGCTGGAGCTGGCTGGCAAGGAATCAGAGGGCAAGAAGAGTTTCTAGAAGAACACTGACAGAAAAAGAAAGTTTAAGAAAGATGCAAGTCTGAGGGTCCCTCACAACCCAGGCACTGAAAAGGCTGGGGACTGCTGGGGTATGCAGTGACTTTTTTACTTTGCATTCTGGAGATAAGATCTGCCTCCAGGCCCCCCCTCCCTCCTTGTCCCTTAAGCCTACTGGTAAAGGGTGTGGGAGCAAAAGCACTGTAAGAAGACCCAGATAAACCACTTAGATCAGCTGTGGATATGGAAGTTCATGAGACTGGATTGGAACTGCTTAAGCAGGGAGGTTGGACTAGATGACCCCCTTCCAACCTGACCCATTCTGTGATTCTGTGACTTCACTCTCCTTGGTCCTTGAAAGGTCATGGTGACCACAGGAAGAGGAAAAAGGCAAGCATTGCTCCCCTCTTCTAAAATGGCAAGAAGGAGGAGCTGAGGAGCTGCAGTCCCACATCAGTATCTGGAAACGCTGTGGATACAAAGGAAGAAATCCTTCTGGAAGCCATTTTGAAGGACTAGAAGGTAGTTGGGAACAGCTGGCATGAATACAAGAAGGGCAAGTAAGGCCTGTTCAATGTGGATGACTTCTGTGGTGAGGTAACTGGATAGACATGGGAAGAGAATAGAAGTCACACACCTTAATTTGAGCAAGACCTTCAGTACAGTCTGTTAGAATCCTTAGATCTAAATTTGGAAGACATACTGTGGGCAAGCAGATAATAATGCCTGTGGTCAAGATTGTCAGGCTCAAAGTGCTGTGTGGTAAGAAGTCCTGCTAGCAGCTACTTACTAGTGGTATTCAGGGCTCAGAACTGTGGCTGCTGCAGTTTATTTTCCTATCAACACAACAGATCAGGCAAGGAGATGACTGGGTAGAAAGGAATTTTGCCCACCTTATTGCAATGATCCTTTTCTCCTTGGAATCATCCTGGCACTTCTCTTTCAAGTATTTCCCCACCTCAGCTGGGTTCTGAAGGTGTTCATGTGGAAAGTCCCAGGCTATAGGGTCAGAATATTTCTCATATGAGAGATTTTCTCATATTTTTGCGTGAAAGCCCCTTAATTTCAAAGTTATAATAATTCAGAAGGAAGCTAATATTTTCCATTCCAAGGGAGGTTTCCACCTTCCTTGGCAGACACCTGTCTTTCAGACCAAGACAATGAAGGTGCTTTCTCCAGTGGTCCAGTTCTTGGACCCAAAATTGTCTCAGAGGTGAGAGGTCCCTTTGAGCATGGCCGTGGTCACACCTCAGTACCCCAGGGGGCAAGATACTGATGGTACAAGTTCAGGAACATCTCAGTAGAGTCGACGACTTTTGGGGGCTGGTCACCCCAGGACCAAAACACCAACCTTCTGAGGTCCACCCCACTTCCTTGTGTCTGTTAGAAAGAGGCTGTGGCACTGAAGAGGGACAAAGTCACAGTCAGCAACCCCTCAGGGCAAAACATGCTCCGTGCTGGGTAAGCACGTGGGTGACATCTTCAGCTGCTTCTCAAAATGAGCAGTCACATCACAGTGCTGACAGCACATCCTCTTTTTGTGCCTGAGTCCTGCTGTCACAGGGCTGCTGTGAACACAGTGGTGCTGCCTAAGGCAGACACAAGGTGTGTGATGTGCTGAGTACCCCCAGTCCCAGGCTTTATGTTCTCATTTAGGTTTTTTCCCCAAATATTTATATCTCCCACTGACAGCAGTTTGGGAAACCATGCTTCCGAATTTGTGAGAAACTTGTGCAAAAATCCACCCACCTGCCTTCTTATATGTTCCTCATAAGAGGCTTGTCTGCTTTCCTAAAATCTGATGGACGAGTGGTTGTGTATGACAGGTGAATGGCAGCTCCTACCAAGCAAGCCAGAAACCAGAAGATACCAGATAGGCTTTGTCTCTGCAGCACAGAGGGGACTGAGCCTGTGGTTCCCGGGAGGAGGTCAAAGCTATAAGAGGAAGTGGGGCACCACAGTGCCTTCACTCGTTATCCCCCATTTTGGGGCTGACGGGGTGTTTCCGTCACCCTGCACGGGCTGTTGGTGCCGCCGGCATTGTGATGTCACCGCTGCCGCGTGCCGGGGGCGGGGCGCAATTACAGATGTGCTTGTGGAACACGTATTGCAGCAACAGCAGAGTGGCGCAGCGGAAGCGTGCTGGGCCCATAACCCAGAGGTCGATGGATCGAAACCATCCTCTGCTAGCAGCTTTTTTATTGTTTTCTCGGGCAGCGGGGCCTGTGCCGGACCAGCAGGTGGCGGCGTGGCAGCAGCAGCGGTGTGGCCGGTTAGCTCAGTCGGTTAGAGCGTGGTGCTAATAACGCCAAGGTCGCGGGTTCGACCCCCGTACGGGCCAACCTGTCTTTTCCTGAATTTCAATTTTTTTTTTTTTTTTTTTTTCCCCGTCCGGTCCTCCCTTTTCTGGCAATGATAGTCTGTAGGAAAACAGGGATCCTGCCTGCGCTGCTCAGCCCTGGTGGATGGTCCACTGGGAGAGCTTCTAGGCTCTCCCCTTGTTTTCCCTACTCCTGCTTTTGCAGGTGTTCATTCTAGTTTAAGGATAAACTTCACCACGTGCTTGTGGCAGGTGCACCGGCTCCAGCAGCCCTCCAGACCCGGGACTGACCTCAGCCGTGCCATGCTGGATTCAGGTGTGCAGCACTAACCATTGCACCTGCTGGTGCTGTGGAAGGGCTGCAGGTCAGACCTCGGCCTGCAAGGTTTATTGAGACCATCTGACAACACATAACGATCAGCTGGGGTACAGATGGAGCTTTGGTGGGCAGGCAGGGGAGTCAGCTGTCCTGAGAGAAGGACTGTTGGGGTCTCCCCCCTTGAGTCAGGATGCTGCCCAAGGTCACTCTGCCAAGGTCAAACTTTGCACATTCTGTGTTACCCTTCCAAAATCTTGAGAATTTTGAAGTCACTCAGGTTGTATGAATTCCACTTAACATCACACATCTCTTTGCAAATATTGACAGAGCTTTAATTAGTTTGATTTGCTTATCTACTTTAACTGCTTTATAAAACAAATCTCGTAAAATTATCTGTGGATTTTATAGCCTCCTTGGCAATGCTACAGTCAACATTGCCCATTTAAACAGTGAATAATTGTCAGAAACCAGGTTTGCACAGAAAGTGCATCAGTTAGTGTCCTGCCCCTGCACCTGATTAAGCACCCTAAGAGAGACAAATGTCCATGTCCCCCACATTCAGCCACCAGGGACACTCAGTGTGTAACCTGAGGAGGAACAGACTGTGTCTGTAATCCCAGATAGGTAGATGGGCATTAGATGCCACACAAGGCATCATATCCTTATCCCTCTATTTTCCCACATTTATGACCCCCCAAAACCACCTTGATCCCTCCCTTTCCCCACTTTTTGTTCCCCCCCTGAACATCCCATAAGCCACAATCCAAAAATGCTCTTCCCTTGTATCCCATACCATGACCTTTGCCCCTAGTGACAGACCATATAGAAATAGCCTATATGGTGAATAAGGTAAGCACCTTTGTAAAGACATGTGGAAGGGCAGTGCCTGCTCCTTCAGGGGTACCTGGTCAAGGACCTTTTTCCATGTGGCAAAGGAAGATAGGAAAGGGAGAAAGTGACCTGCAGAGTGACCCCATTCACCCTCTGGATGGGAGCCACCCTCTGAGCCCAACAAGAGCCTTGGGCAGCTGGGACAGAATCTCTAGCACAGTGGAGGTTCCCAGGGCTATTTCACCTCTCCCTGCTTGTCTTCATTCCAGGAGATGAGCTTTTAATCTAATAACCTAATGCTGTCTCATGAGGTAGGAGGGTTCCCTGCAGCCTTGGCTGACCCTAACACCTCTCAAAAACATCCCACATCCTCCCATGTCCCTTCCAGTGTCCCTGGCAACCTCAGGGGACCTACAACCCCCAGGACATTGAGCTGAAGTGCCACAGAGAACAGCCCCTGCCCCAAGGTGCTGCACCCCAGCCAAGCCCCAAGTCACTGCAGCCCCCAGCAGTGTCTCCAGCTCTGCAGAGCCTGGAGGGAACAAGGCTGAGGTTAGGAGGGGCTGAACATGAGGTGGGGATGAAAGGGGCCAGGGACATGGCTCCAAGAAGGGATCTAGCTGGAGCTCAGGCATGGGATGCAGCTCTGGGTTCTCAGGTGGGATCATTTTTGAGCATTGATATGCTAGAATATCAGCTTTCTTCCTGGGGTGCCACTTCCCTCCATGGGACTGTATCAAGCAGATGCCCACAGAGGCCCAAGTCTGCTCTCCTGCCACCCAGCATTGTGACCATCACTTGTGCCTGGCCACCTCCCTTCAGGCCTCTGAACTCCACCACCTCAGTTTTACTGAGAGGAGCAGCTGCACTTCATTATTTGATCAGAGTAGGAGAAACCCAGACCTTGCAAATCTAATTTTAGCACCTGTCAAAGCAGACTTGTGAGAGGTAGATCTTGAGTTTAAGAATCATCATCTAACTCCCATAGAATGGAGGCACTTTCTCCTAATTAGGGACATAGAACTCAACAGCCCCTGAGCTCCCAGAGCCATTAGGAGGCACCCTACTGCCTGGAGACCCTCTGGAACCACACATGGTAACACTTGAGCTCCAAGAAACCAACTTACCTGTTTTAGGTACTAGTAAGTGTCTTGCCCTAGGTGATGGAGCTGTTCCCTCCCTTATCTGGCACAACCTCCTCCTTTGACCTGGCTCCTGAGGCAAAGGGGGCTGTAACACTTTGTAAATGAACAGTCACATCAGCACCACTGGGAGGACTGAACATGGGATTGTGTCTTGGGAGAGATCAATCTGGTTTCAGATATAGGTGCTAGAATGCTGTAGACAGGCACTTGGGGAAACAGGGCAAGCCAAATGCAGGAACATTTCCTAGCAGTCCGCGTGGCCAAAGGACGTTTCGGAAATAAGAACCAACAGCTCTGTTCCCTGTATTACAAATCGTGTTTTTAGGTTAATACATACAACACAAGCAGCTTTAACAAGAACAATTTATATACATTGTCAAGCATCAGAATCCCTCTGTTCTAAGGCCTGATTTAGGCACTGTTGCCTCCCCCGCTGCTCTTCCCAGTGGTCACTGCCTTCTGCACGCGGCTGGCGCTCGGCTGTCGGGGCATCCTCTGGGCAGATCCTTCCCTGCTGCTCCTTTCGCCCACAATCTGCGACCCACTGACAGCAGAGCTGCTTTTATTTCTCCCTGAATAAACAAATACATCCATTAATTTTCACATCCTGACCCAAGAAGCATCACCACATAGCAGCTAGCCACAAGCGTTCCTTCAGGAACCATGCAAGAGGTGAAATTCCATTAGATCTCACAAACATCTTCAGCATCCAGTGCAGAAAGCAATTTGGTGAATTCAGCCCAACAGGTATCAGTGCCATGAAACCCAAAGAAGTTACAGTAGAAGCATTTTTAATTGTCATGAGGTTTAATCTACAAAGTAACCAGCCACTTTGTTCCAGTCATTCCACACAGGAACAGCAGCATAGCAAACAGCACTGCTGGAACACCAAGAGCTTCCAACACCTCGAGCTGGGATAAGTGAAAGGATGTGCCAGTGTCCACTGGTGTCTGAGACTGTTGCCACATCATCACTTCACACACACTTCTCTCCATATCACTTCTGTCACTCAGTGAGCAGATTTGGATCTCCTATCATTTTCTGGCGTTTTCAGGAAATCAGACTTGTACACAGGACTTCCAGATGTTCTTACTGAGTTCAGGAGGTGAGAGTTCCCCTCCTGGAGGCCCAACTGATGGGCTCTAAGAGGCAGAGCAGGAGCCGGAAGCAGCAGTGGGTACAAAGGTAGAAGCTGAGGGAGGCAAGGGGCAACAGGATCCTGTCAGAGGAGAGAGTGACTACAAATGTCAGGAGGGGACAAGGCACACTGACTTTTCCTGCCACTCCCTCACTTGAGAAGTAGGACTCACTTTAGGAAAGAGAATAAAAGGAACATGATGTAACAGCTTTTACTAAAGATGGCAACCTTCATGAAGCATCATAAAAATTAATAATAGCAACAAGAAAACAAAACAGGAATACAGTGGGCTATAGTTGCATGCAATTAAAATGAAGAGTGACATTTTGGCAACTTGCACAGTATCAAAAGCTGCTATACACTCTACAGTCCCCCTGGACATGGTTTGGAAACCATTGTCTTGGATCATCTGTGCTATGGATAGTGCACAGTTACTTACCAGACCATCCTGTCTCCTGTTCCCTGTCTGGGAACAGGACTCACATCAGTACTATGAGTTAACACCTTGATGTACCAGAAAGACAATCTGAGAACTTCCAAGTAGGAGCAGGTGGCCATTGTTAATCTGTAAAATTTGGGTGGCACGAAAATCCATTCACTTATCCCAGCCAAGTCAGGTGCTCTTGAAAAATTCTCTTGTCAAGCAGGGCAGTGATGTGCCAGCAGTCACCATCCCATCATGTCAGCCAGCCAGCCTTGCCAGCTGTGTTGTAGCTCAGGCACTTTAAGCAGCTTCACTAAAGCAAGTGTTCATGAAAACAAACACACTGTGCAAAGGTAATATGTGATCTCACAGTATTTGAGAGAAAAAGTGGCAGGAATAAAAGCATTATTCACCATGATGCTTTTAGCAATCCTGGATATGTCCTGAGGTGAATGTCCTCCCCCTTCTCACATGCATCTGTCTGCTGAGAGGGCAGGTCCTCAAGCCATGTACAACTCCAGCTATGTGCACACACACACTGGTACCCCTAAGCACTACTGGAGTCAGGCCCTCGATGTTCTGACCCAGCTGAAATAGCTTGGGGAGAAAGAGTCATTTGACTGAAGAGCAGCTGCACTCAAAGCACGTGCCCTCCATCCCCCTAGCCTTGAAATCACAGTAAAATAAACCAGTTAAACTGCATAAATACCCAGAATATTTTTGGAAGCAGCCTGTGCAGACCTGTGTACCAGACAAGGACAGCTTCTGAAGTGTGCAGGGACAGGCATGGTTTGTGCTTCCCTCAGTTACACTATCAGAGATAACAGATTCAATTACCACAAAGCACAAAAGCAGCTCAACGACCTTAAACTCTCTGTAATTCAAGTACTACTGATATTTTCCTCGGTGATTGTCATGGTTTGACACTGGCCAAATGCCAGGCACCCACGAAAGCCATTCACTCTCCCTCCCATGTTACACCTGGGCAGAGGAGAGAAAATTTAACAAAGGGTTTGTGAGTTAAGGACCGGGAGAAAACACTCCAAGGGCAAAACAGTATCTCATCTTAGAGATACAAACTGTCTGTTGGTACATTCCCTTGTAGCACAGTCAGGGATACCAGAGCAGCAACACTCTTTAAGATACCTCCTGCAGTGTATATTGACATCAACCCTACAAACTGTCCTCCTTCTGCAGCACAGTTCTCAGATCTTCAAAGCTGTTGTCACATCTTCAACAGTTAATACATAACCTGGGCTCTTTCCAGATCACTCAAGAGCCCAAATCATTCACCTCTCCTGCTCTTTTGATAAATGGCTCCCTTCTAGACTGCTCAGCAGAGCCACAGGAGTTTCTCTCCCTGATCAACATAAAACACACCAGCCTTTTCCCTGCAAATTCTCATGTGCCCCTGGTTGCTCCTCATTTTGTTAGTTTTCACAACCACACTTGGGATAGCTCATTTTCTTTCTCTTGCACATAAGGTTAGAGAAAGAAAAGATGGGGAAGAAGTCCCTCAATTGTCTCTGAGAGCTCTATTGAGTCTGATTTTTTGAGTGTTACTTTGGTAGGGTGGGGGAAAAGAATGAACTGTCACTCAGAATTATCATTCAAACTCGTATCTCATTACTGTGCAACAAAACCACATGACAAGGCTGGCATTTACAGTCTTCCTCTAAATCCCTTTCCTTTCTGTCAGGTCTTGCCTTGCAGAGCATGAAAAAGAGTGAGGATAAAAGCTTGATAATCAGCCTGAAAAGACATACTGAAAAAATTATCCCAGTGCAGCATTTAGCTCGATGTCCAGCAGAGAGGAAAGCTCAGAGCCTCAGGTAACCCTGCAAACCTCCCGCAGGAAAGGGACTTTTTGCAATTTATTCCTGGGATAAGGAAGAACAAATAAAAGCTGTTTGTCTGCTGTTTCTGCTGAAGTAGAAAAGTTTACTTCACTACCCATGACCTGTATTTTGAGAAGATCAAAATTTATTAATACCTCCTGGGAGAGGAAATGTACAGGAACTTTTAACCAAGGCAATTTCAGCCATCCAAGAAAGCACAGCTGAGAAATTTTTTGTCAGTTCTAAAATAACTGACATAATGGTAATTTCTGTACCAGAAGATAATAGAGGTCTATAAATTGAAGCTAGTTGGTTGCCTGCAATACAGAAAAAGAATTCATTTTGGAATGTGAGCCTGCGGGGAAGGGAGAGGAACAGCAACAACTTCACATCAGAAATGCTCTGTGCCCAGAACTCGTCCCATGTATTTACCATGTCCATCATTTCACAAGAAATGAATCAAGGGCTCTAATTCAAAAGGCTTAAACTCTATTGTTTATGACAGGAAAAGCTGGAGGAAGTGAGAGTTGCACTATAAGATCCAGAAAGCAACAACCTAATTGCTCCTCAGTGACTGCAGGAAATCCACTCATTGGAGTGGGATTGATGGAGTACTGGAAAAAACCTGAGTATGAGCAACTAAGTAAGAAAACCATGATCAGGTCTCTATTAGTCCTTTAATTAGTCCTATATAAGTCACCAATAGGTCATTCTACAGATCTTTTTTTGAGAGAAAACATGCAGACCACGAGGTGTCTGGGAATATTTTCAGGTGCAAGGCACACATCACCACCACTCAGATCCCATCCAGTATAACCTGCAGGAAAATTCACTGTATGATGTATAAACCCCAGATTAAATAAATGTAAGATAAATCCTTTGCGTGTCCAAGGGGATTCCCTCTGCCACATCAGAGCTTTACACAGAATTCTCCTGGTCAGCATTATCCTTATCTCCTTAATACAGAAGTCTACACTACAAATCCCACATCAGGTTGAACCCTGAGATAACTCAAGGCTGAGTGGAAGAGGAATGCAAAGCAGCTGGCATGGCCAGCCAGCAGCACCCAAGAGTGCTGACAGTCACCACTCCAGAAGGCTGGTCACAGCTACAGACAGACTGCACAAAGGGCAAGAAACAAGTGAGAAAAAGGGATAAACAGGGAAGGATAAAAAAATGCAAAGATGGCAAGAAGAACACACAAGAAGGACAAAGTTGGTAACAAGAGGAGTATTTACAAAACAGCTGAACAGCAACACTTAACATTCTGAGGGCTTGACTGCATCTTAAGTATTTACACAGGAAGAAAGTAGTTAAAAATGCAGGGGCAGAAAAAGACTTGTGATTGTTCACAGCATATTTTTCCACACAGACCATAAAAAGGTGTGAACCTTTGACAGCACCTATGGCTGGTGATAGGCTCAGTGTTTTTTCCAACAGGCACTGGAGCTTGTGAAAGTTTCCCTGGGCAGGAGAGCACTCTGACCCCTGCTATGCACAACTCCTGTTTTTCCTGTGTCAATTACTTCCATGCAGCCTTAAAATCCACACACCAAGTGATAGGCCCACAAAGGAGATAGGTTTTGAAAAGCAAGCCTATGTTAACAACACATTCAGAAGAGAAATTAGCTGGGGCAAAGCTTTGGGAAGTAATTTTATGGTAAGACACTCTTTCTGGGGAAGTGGGGAATGTGATAAAAGAGGTTGGAGTGCAAAGAGTGAGAAAAGCATCAAAGACTAAGATCAGCCTAAAAAAAGAGCAGGGCATTGACATATGGATGTGTACAGAGAGATTGAAAACTGCAGGGGAACCAGCAAGGACTTGAGGGTTGGCTGACAGAAACTGAAAGCACAGAAATAGTAAATGAGAAAATGGGATACCTAATTACACATACATCTAGTCTAGGCCAAACTCAATAGGGCTGTCCTTAACAGGACCCTCCCCCTCACACACACACAGAAAGGATACCTGGGAAATTCTTTCTATTTCAAACCAGCACTTTCCCTCCCAAATGAAATGTTGAGGGACCATTTTAAACGTAGCTTGAATTAAGCTGCATCCAGCTAAATATGCCAGATGGATGCTCCAGTATCCACACACAGCAATTTGCAGGCAGCTGCCATGGATTCAGTTACCAGCCAACACAGAATGCCATGGCTGTGTTCTGTGGGAAAATACAGAGCTACTCATTTCAGACTCCCTGATGCTTCATCAGCACAAAAGCTGAAATAACTACAGGGCATCCCCCACCACTGATCAGAACTGCTGCATCAGCCTTATTTTAGCAGTTTTTAAAAGCCTCCCTGCACCACGATGTGCTGGGAAGCCTAAGCCAGGATCTCATTACTGATACAAGTGGAGCAGAGCAGGCTTGGGTGATCTTTGGTGAGACCAGGATTCCTTCAGCCACTTGTCTGCCTTCTGACAGGGGAGGGAGTGCAGGGGCTGAGCTGAAAGGCATGAAGCAGCTTGAGAAGCCTGCACAGGACAATTGCTGTCTTGTTACAAGCACAAAGCCTGGGCTGTAACCACACAGACAAGTCCCAGTGGTGCAGAAGAGGCATCTCCCCTAGCCAAATGCCTGGTCCTGCATGGAAACTGCACTGTTTTCCTCTTAAATGGAAGCAGCATCTTCCAACAAGAGATTGCAGAGCCAACAGCAGGTAGCACTTAGGTTCCCCTTCTTTAGAGCAGCACCTAAAGGGAAAGGAGGCAAGGCAAGGCAAACCAAACACTCCTGCAGAACAGAGCCAGCCCAGGGGCCACCCCCAGACACCCTTTAACACTTACCCAACTCCTGAAGGATGGACTTGGAATGTGCCCAAAGTGAGACAGCTCAGTGAAAGAGAAATTATTCTTTTTCAAGTTGAAGGATGGTAAGTTTAGAAATTCTTGGCTGAGAGGGTGGTGAGGCCCTGGCACAGGTTGCCCAGAGAAGCTGTGGCTGCCCCATCCCTTGAAGTGTCCAAAGCCAGCATGGACAGGGCTTGGAGCACCCTGGGAGAGTGGAAGGTGCCCCTGACCATGGCAGGGAGTGGAATGGGATGACCTTTAAGGTCCTTCCAAACCCAAACCATTCTCCTCTTACAAGGACGACTGGACAAAATACATCCTTCATATTAACAGGATCTTACCAGCACTACTTATACTCACAGAAATGAAAACACAGGACTAAAGTTGTGATAAGCCCCTGCTGAGCTTAAATTCTGCCTAAAGCATTTTCTGAGCATTAGCTTTTCAATGATAATTTTATTCACAAAGGAATTAGCTGATGTTAGTGGGTGCTGTGTGACAGCAAAGTCACCTGGGCTGGCAGAAACTAAAAAGAGAAGCTTTCATTCAAAGTGAGTTAGGGCTCTAATTTAACACAAACTTACAGAAAACAAAAAACCTGACACAGCTGGGAAGACCAAGCCTTCTGACAAGGTACAGAAGTGCTGCCCATCAGAATTTAGTCAGAGATGAATGTGAAAAGAAAGAGGAGGTCCAAGTGCCTCTTCATCACCATTACCAAGCAACAGCTTGCAAAGAGGGCAAAATCCAAGCTTAGTATTTAATGTTTGACCACATCTGCAGCAAAACTGTGGCTTGATGGGCACAATCTTCCTGTTTCAGCAATTCCAGTGCATTAACTTGCAGCGAGGACATATTTTAACCTCGGGAAATAAGGCAGCAATCTGCCAAACCTGCCACTGAAAGCCAAACTAATACTGGAAAATTTTACCACAAGCAACACCATCCTCCCCTGAACTTCACTACACTTCGCCTTTGGTTCCAAGGGCTTGTACCAGAGCACTCCAGGATATCAACATGTCAATTTTGAAGGGATACTACAAAGAGAAAAGCCTAGCTGGACACACTAGGACTGAAATCTGACTCAGAACAGGAGATGCTCTGCTAAAGATGCAGAATGAGCAGCAAATTAAGCTCTCAGAACAACTACTAACTCCTGCAATCTCAGCCTCTCTAAGGTATCTGCAGCAGCATGGTAGAAGGCAACAGTTAAGGGCACATCAACTCCACCTTAAGGCTTCTGGCTTTTCCTCTCAAGAAATTTAATACTGATTAAAAACAAGTGGCCATTGGTCTGTCTCAAACCTGAGCAAGCCCACTACTAGCTAAGATTAGCTCATAGCAGTAGCCCAGTGCTAGAAAAAAAAGCCTCACTTGTCCAGAAAGTACCACTCAAAGAGCATACATGAGAGAACAAAAGCTGCTCCACATTACAGACAGACAACAACATTCCTTCATAGTTTGAGCAGCCTGCAACAGCTGGAGCACCAACAGAGAGAGCAAAATTTAACCTAATTTTTTATTCAACATCTCTGCTCTTTTGGGATGTTTCCTCTTAATGTGACACCAGAATGGCAAACTGCTTCACACTTGAAAAAATCCAAGTGCTGGACCTCTCCCATTTTGTTTAGGAAAAAGTAGACAGGTGTCTTCCCTTGCCCCTGTGCGTATTCAGAGTCATTTCTCAGTCACATGTGAGGCTGTTCTCTTCACCACAACCACCTTCTCTACAGGGAATTCTTAACCAAGAGCATCTCCTGAGAAAGGGAGACCTGTTCATGGTGAGCCCGAGGAGTCCTGGACACTTTACCCACACACTCCATTTGGGCTTCAGCAAACATTCCCGAGTTCCCTCAGCTGCTTAAAGAGGGGATTCTCCTTGAGCTCCACCATTATGAAAGTGCCAGATCGTGGCACAACTCCTTTATTCTGAAACTGACTGCTTTTCAAATTAATCCCCCTCTCCACTTCTGACACGACTTGCAAGCACAGCCAAGAAAATAAACATGCCCAACCATCACCAGTGCCCCTTTGTGATACATTTTTGAGCACAAGAGAAATGAACTTTTCCACTGTGAATTCAGGCTTAGTGACAGCAGACTTATTTTAGTTACTTCTCTTTAAACCTTTTGGAAGTAATCCACAGAGCTGGCGAGCCAAAAGTCACTTCAGGGAGTAAACAGAAATTTTATTAGAATTGGTTAGGAATAAAATAAAATAATTTATATATATATATATATATGGCAGAAGTTCAGGGCTATGGTTGTTACTGTCCATGGAGATTAGAGTAGTAAGGAGAGATAAATACATTCAAAAGCAGTAAGTATTTTAGCTGACAGTTCCCCACAGCTTTCTACTTCATCTTCCAACACAAATACCATCTCTAGAGGATGGAAACCGCTGCATGAGTATTAGAAGCCACCACGCACATGGGAATAGAGTAAAGGAAGCAACACAGCTCTCCTCCTTTTCCAGGGATTCCTCATGGCCCGGAAACGTTTAACTTTCTTTGAGTTATATACAAACAAAGCAGTACTGAATAATATAGTAGATTAAAGAGTTTTTTTCTGTTAAGGGCTTGGCGAGCAGAGCCAGGAGGCTACAAAACGCAGCACAAGTACTGCAGCAACCTCCCTGCGGCCCCGTCGCTGCCTAAAACCGATGCCGTTAATACAAACAGGGCGCGGGCAGCGGCCGGGGCTC
>JANPWX010000299.1:213811-234940 GCA_024734555.1 Trochalopteron elliotii
AGCAACCTGTATCAGGGTTTTACCACCCACACTGTAGAATACTTCATGTATCTAATCTAAATCAATGTTCCTTTAGCTTAAAACAATCTCCCCTTCTATGTGCCTGACCATGCTGTTTTGGAGACAGGCCTCCAAAACTGTGCAAGGAAAAGGAGAGAACTGCTCACAGGTGTAGACTCAAAATTAGGTGGAGGCACGCAAGCAGAGGTCTTGGGACAATTTCCAAACAGGACACCAGGAACAAATAAGTAGTTTGAAAGGATGCAGGGAACCATACTGAAGGGACTGAGTGAGGGTGGTCTCCAAGTCAGAAGTTGAAACGTGTCCTTTGGGTCAAACATTTGGTCTTTAGGAAAAGATTAGAGAGGAAGGCATTCAGCTGGGCCATGCCTGTGCCAGTGCCCATGTGTGCTATGTATGTGCTGCCCTGCACATTCCACTGGCAGCCTGAAGGGATCAGGAACAAATTTCTCTCCTTTGCTCTAAACTCTGGCAGTTGAGCTGTTGAGTTATCTGATCCTCCTGTAGATTACTGTGGTTGGAGGCAAAACACAGGACACAGCATTCTCAGGGATACTCAAGTAACTTAAGCATCCCTGCCAGGGCTGGGGTTTCAAACTAATCACTAGGTTTGGGCTTCAAGGAACTTCTCCAGGCCAGAGGGGCAGGAAGAAGGCAGGGATGACAATGTGAGGGTTTAACCCAGTCCACAAGGATCAGTTGCTGGTTCTCTCCAACCTCTGAGGTACTTAGGAGCCTTGATGACTTGTGCTGGGATGGCTGACATGAGGCTTGACACTAACCAGAGGGCTTCATTTCTAGCAGGTGGGGGACATTAGGGACAGAATTCAGTGAACACACCCCAGCTTCCCAGGTGGGCAAGCTCCAATTCCACCCTCTTATCAGTCTTTTATCCCTCTTGGTTGCCTCCATCCTGCAAAACTACATATTGCCATAGAATCACAGAATGCTTTGGGTTGGAAAGGACCTTAAAACTCACCTTGTTCCAATCTCCTGCCAGGAGCAGGGACACTTTCCCCTATCCCAGGTTGCTCCAAGCCCCACCCATCCTGGCCTGGAACACTTCAAGGGATGGGGCAGCCACAACTTCTCTGGGCAACCTGTGCCAGGGCCTCACCACCCTCTCAGCCAACAATTTATCTCCTCTAAACCTGCTCTCTTTCAGTTTAAAACCATTCCCCCTTGTCCTGTCACTCCAGGCCCTTGTCCAAAGTCCCTCTCCAGCTCCCCTGGAGACCCTGAGGGCACCAGAAGGGGCTTGAAGGTCTCCCTTGAATCTTGTCCTCTCCAGGCTTAACAGCCTGAATTCCTTCAGCCTGTCTTCATGGGAAACAGCCCTGTGAATGTCATTTTGGTCAGTGAAGTCCTGTGCAGGGGTAACACAGCCCCAGCTGACCCACAACCAGGCCAGGGCTGCACCAGCTGAGCCCCAACACCGTGCACGAGCTGTTCCCAGCAGTGCTAATCCAATTACAAAACAAACTTCCTTCCTCCATTATCAGGACCTGCAGTATGCTAAACCAGCCCAGCGATTACAGAGGGCTTAGTGAGGGACTGGCGATCAGGCAATGAATGACAGAGCTGTTTCAAGTACCAGGAGGAGGGAAACAGCACAGGCAGTTGGGAGGACACGGGGGATTGCTGGGACAAGGGGATTAGGAATTACTACAAAGGTCTTTGGTCTAACTTTACGCTCCCAACAAGGTTAACCTTAAAGCCACATAAGGTTGTTCATGTTCTTGCCCCTCCTGGGGATTAGCATCCTCATGAATGGGGATCACCTCTCTAGCCCCTCACCCACCCCACTCCCAAACAATGCTCACTTCAGTCACAGAATGCCAAAGGCAGCACTAAAATACCCTTTCAAGAGAAATTCAGTTCAGATTTTCCGGGGAGCTGCTCACCTCCCACTGCCGAGGATGCTAGAACTGGAGTCATGTATTTTTGGTGGTCAGGACAAAGGAAGGGGTTATTTCCCTTTATTTTGCATTGGTGAGACCACACCTGGATATTGTTTCCAAGTACATGAAGAGAGGAAGAGAGTCCTGCTGAGGATGGTCGGGGGCAGAACAAGGGAGTTTCACTTCTTTAGCCTGGAGAAGAAAGGGCTCAGGAGGGACGTAATTCCCACAGCAACGATCAGAAGTGGCAAAGAGCCACTTTGCTGAAGCACTTGGACACAGCCCAGCTGCAGGGCAGTCCTGCTGGTCCATGACTGGCTCTGGGGAGCTGGTGCAATGCACACAGGTCTCATTCCTCTCATCCCTGTGCTCAGCAGGGATGCACCTGAGATGGAGCCAGCTCCCAGGCAGTTTGCTCCCTGCCAAAGCTCCTCAAGAAAACAGCCCCACACTGTGTGGGGAGCTGCGCAGACACAAGAAGCCTCTTTCCCACCCACAGCCTCCAAGAAGGCAGAGGATCCCCCATGATGAGCTGTTCACTGGAGCCATCAGGGCACAGCAGGGTTGCTAAGTGACACTTGAAACCTTCTAAGTGCAGAAAGGGCACCCAGCAGCATCACTGCAGATTTCTGCATCTCCAGCCCTTCCTGCAGGCTCTGGAAAAAAAGGCTCTTTTCTCCAGTGGGAGAAAAGCCCTCCCACTGGAGTCACCTCCATCCCCACTGGACAAAATGCCTCCCTGGGATGGAGAAAGGCAGCCAGAGCTGCCAGCAGCCAAGTGGGCTGTAAGGAGACACCGACCGGCTCAATCCGCTGCCTTTTAAGGAGCGGCAGAGGCTGAGGCATCCTGCAACAACTCACCGCACTTCTGCCGGCCCCCAGTCACGGGGTGCATTCACAGACCACACTGGCCATGCCCCACGGCCCCCAGAGCAGCTCAAAACTGCAGGGCAGCCACGACAGCCATTCCTCAGCTAAGATCGAGTCTGAAAAACCCCAAAGCAGAGCAGGGTTCCTGCAGTGGCTGCAGCACTTACCCACATGAAGTCCCCACAGTCCCATCAATCACCTCAGCCCCCCCCCCAGCAGCCAGCAGGGACAGCTTCTTCCTAGGAGGATGATGCTTTTTCACAAAGCCTTCATCAAGACACTGCTAACTCATCCCACCAATGCCCAAGGGCTTTGCTCCACTAACAGGAAAGGTTGTGCTGGTCCAGCAGTGAATTTGCTGCTGTCATCCCCACCCAGAGAGCAGAGGAGAAAGGGAATGTGCTGGTGGGGAGTAATAGCAGGATGGAGCTTAGGCTGAAGCATGGATAGCAGAAATGTATGTGCATGGGTATAGGGGCAACACCAGAAATAAAGTTAAAAGGCAAGATATGTATGAAAGAATACAGAGCACCACAGAGAGGCTCAGCTGAAAAAAAAAAAGAGGAGCAAGTTGGCCCAAAGACAAGGTGTCAAGAAGACAAACAACAGGACTGGAGCCAGTACATTCTCAGAGGAGATCAGGAGCTCTGTGAAATTCAGGGACTTTGCCTAAGATTCATGAGAGGTGAAGGAAAACAAGACGGAAAAAGATCCCAAAGAGCACCCTCTTCTACAGGGAGTAACAGGCAATTCCAAAATCAGCTCATCACTGCCCACAAAGGGTCTCAAAGACATGGCAAGGACATGACCACCAGCATTCTTTGTCCCCTGTGTCTCAGAGGAGTGCACTGGCTGGAGAGCACTGGCTGGAGAGCACACCAATCTCACTGTATGCAATGGCACAGGGAAAATCAATTCCCTTGAAGCATTTTGTGTAACAAAATTTCCCTTTCCACTGTTTTTCTCCACTGATTCCCCACTCTTGGTGGGGTGTGGGCAGAGAGTCCCATGAAGCAGGAGACAACCATGCACCGCTTTATTAGGCAGTGGTGCTGCACACATGGCCAAGGCCGGTCACTGTTTACGTTTGGCAAAGGATGGCAGTGAGTACTGAGCACCGGTGCAGGTGAGGGCAGCCTGCCTCACACCCTGCATGCCTTGCTGGCCCCAGGCAGGTCCTGCTCACCCCTGCCAGCCTCCTTGCCTGCGGGCACAGCTGTTTTATCTCTCATGGGCAGAGCTAGGCACCCTCATGGAGGTACCTCAGGCCTGCCAGCGGATGATTTATCCCCGTACTCGCACACACCGCCCCCCTCCCTGGACTCTCCAAGGTCCCAGCTCCAGTCCTGGCATCCCAAGCTCTACCAAGGAGGCAGGTGTGGAGGTGTGGACAGCCGGTGAGCCCCACTCAGCTCCTCGCACAGGGGGTCCTTCCAGTGCCATCCCAGCACACAAACCAGCGCACGGGAGCCCCTGGGAGAGCAGGACGAGGGGCCTGGCTGCTGCAACCCCCAACAGCACTGGCTGTGCCCGGCGAGCTGCTCATGGGCTGACGGTCTGGAGCCCATCCTCGGCACGGCGGCGCTCAGCCCTGTGGATGGGCCAGTTTTGGGTGCACCCAGCCTTGAGCCTGGCTCGTGGGGGTGATTCCTATAGGGTACGGATCGCCACCGGGTAAAGCAAGGACATGTGCTCAGCCCCCTTGATGGGCAGCTTGCGGCTGGCGTAGTGATGGATGATCTCTGGCACGCTGTCGAAGGGCGGGCTGTGCTGGCCCAGCACGTACTTGTTCTCCTGTGTCCGTGACAGTTTCATGTGCATGAAGCCCTGGCTGCTCCTGCAAGGACACATCAAGGCAGGGTTAGGGGGTACAGTTGGCCCCAGCCTCCCCTTATCTCCTGACCCCCTGACACAGGCTTGCTCCTGCAGCTGAGGGGACACTGCTGGCTCCTGTCTGCAGCCATGGCCCTGGCTGCACCACCCTGCTCCTGGCAGACTCCAACAAAGCCCACAGAGCAAAGGAGGGACATGGCCAACGATGCTGCACTGTGTCCCCTTGGGGAGCACAGCCATGCAGTGGGATGTGTAGGGCTTATCTGGGGTGTGTGTAGGTAGGAAAGGCATCACCTGGGCAAGAGCAGGAGGGGGTGTTGCTGTAGGGTCACAGAGGGGTAGTGGCTTTTACTCCTTGCATGTGACAAACCCCCTTTCGCAACTGCGCTGGCTCTCACAGGAGCCCCTCAGCTCCCAGGACTTCAGCTCCCAGCTCTCCAGCCTCACCGTGGCAAACCAGGTTTTTCTCCTTTGGCTCACAGCCAAAGGATTTTCTCCTTCCCCCTCTCCCCATGCCACTGCTGCAGGCTCCATAAAACCCGCCCAGCGTAGCAAGACCATTTCCCGGCACAGCACGGGCACCAAGCCACGCCGAGCTGCGCAGGCAGATCCTGCCACAAACGCTGATTCCAAGTGACGGACTAATGGCCCTGTTGCTATTAATTTGCGTCTCCGAGGAGAGCCACAGCCTGTCTGCAGCGTCTGGACTGCACATTATGGCAAAATATTGATGACTTAAAAGCAGACAGGACCTCATCAGTGATGCTGAGCCGCTCCTAGTGCTGCACAGCCCAGCCCCATCCCCCCGGCTGGAGACGGGCCATAATGGACAGCCCAGCTGCATTAGCAGAATAGGTTTGCAATCCATTTAGAGACAGAATCAAGGAGCCAGCTGTCCTGGGAGACAGCCACAGTCCCCCAACATGGGCTGAGGAAAAGCAATAGCTTGGCTGTGTCTTGCGTCCCAGTGGCAGGGAACCAGAGTGCTGCCACACGGAACCATGGAGAGATGATGCTGGTTGTGTTTTGCCCAAATTGCTCCACAGGTCTTTGTCACAAGCTCAGGGATGTGATGAGATCACAGCCCTGGACAGATGACAGAGGGAACAGGCTGCAAACACCAGCAGCCAGGACAAGGGACGGCTGCTGCTCCTGCTGAGCACCTTTGCAGGCACAAGGAAAGACACAAAGCTTTGCAGTGTGGCCTCAGCCACTCTCGCGGAGGTATACAAGCCAGGAGGATCTTACTCTCCAAGCATCTGAGGCAATGATATGACCCTGTCCATGACAGGCAGCATGGGACTGCCTAGCCTGGACCAGCCAGGATTGTCATGGCAGGGTTAAATCCTTCCAGCCACCTGACTTGCTCCTGGCTGCTCTCTCTAGTGCATATTTTCCTGTAAAGCAGCACCAAAGAACTTTAGGTCAGCATTGGAACGCTTTTCAGACCATCTCCTTGGCTGCGCCTCCTTCGTCAAGGAAAAAAAAAAAAGAATTAAAAAAAATAATAGAGAGAGCTGCAGACAGCCAGCTTACAGCTATCAGCTATATAAAAAGCATCCCATGGAATCTTCCTTGGACAGGCTCTACAGAGAAAGGCAGTGGAGTAAAAATCCTGTGCCTGGGGCTGTAGGTTCTCCAAAAACTCTCTCCTTGATGGGCTGGGGAAGGTGGGATACTGCTGCACATGATTGCCTAGTCACACATGCCATTTGAGAGGAGGATTTTGCCATAAGACAAAGGATGATGGCAACAAGTAAGGGAAAAAACACTAAGACTGGCTTGTGTAGAGGTGATGGAAAGCTACCTTTGTTGATGGAATGCCACCTCCCAGGCTCTCCAACACACATCCTGGCTAATGCCACTCACAAGGTGATGGTGAGACCTCTCACAGCTTCAAATGCAGCTCACCAACCAGAAGCAGCTGTTGCTCCAAAATCGCTCACAAGCCAGGGCAAGATTATTGAAACAGAAAACTAAAACATCAGTAAAAATTCTGACAAGAAAAAGGGAAAGGTGGGAGCTCTTCCAGAAGGGTTTGTTGGCTGATTTGAAAGCTCTAAATGCAGAAGGAATGAAGTGTATTTTCAGTGGAGCTCCTGCCCTGGTTTGGTGCTGAAGGCAACACAAAGAGTGAAAAAAATGTTGAGAGACACACAGCAATCTAATTCACAATTGTGCCACTGGGAAATAAACAGAGAGGCTGAAACCCCTGGGGAGCAATGCAGGTAGAGAGACCACTGGGGAAACTCAAAGTATACTGAGAAAAGCATAGGGTTGTGGGTCCTATTGTTGGGCAGAGATAGCTGAAGTGCTCAATGAATACTTGTTTCCCATCTGGCAGGAACAGAGCTAATATAGCTGTCCAGCAGAAGAACAAGAAGGTATTTGCTCATCCATCATCATCTTCAGACAGCAACAGCTTCGATTTTGTGGATTCATGCTGCCCCAAGAGCCAGGAAAGAGCTGGATGAGGAGCTGTGGGCAGTTCTCTCCTGTCAGGACACATGCAGAGATGCTTCATGCGATTTTGGCATTGAGGGAATCTGGAAAGGGAATCTGGATAGGGAGCATATAAAGATTCCCCAAAAAACCAAGCAAAACCCAAGTAGAAACCAAGCTATGCTGTGTGAGGATGAGGTTTCCCTACTGGCGAACCAGAGCAGGGTAAAACCCTCTCTACAGCTGTGCAATGGATCTGTGGGCTGGGGAGGCAAGGATGGGTTACCCACATTTCCATCAACAATGGGCTCATAAAAAACTTTCTTTTCCCATGAAACAAAGCTACAAAAAAAGGGGGAACAAGGAAACAGAGCTGGAAGCTGTAACCAGACACATTTGCCTGAGAAGTGAGGCACATCACCTGATCCATCTGAGGGATTATTAGCACTGCCAAGGAAGAGCAGTGGGCCTCCAGATCTTCCTGAGAGATGTTTTTACCAGACACCAAACCAGAAACCTGTGCCACACCACAGAAAAGTGTGGACTTAATACTGCAGCCATTTCTGCCAACTTGTGGTCATCTCATGAGCCAATTAGGATGGGAAAAATTCACTTGGGGCACCCACCTAAGGCACCTGGTCACCTCTGCCGTGGGTGCACAACCCCCCCCAGCCCTCACTCACTTCAAGGAGAGGGAGAAGTCGTTCTTGCTGGTCTCGCTGTTGCGCACCAGGTAACTGGCCTCCTTGCACAGCCTCAGCAGCGTCTCCGCGTCCGTCCGGCTGATGGCCCCGTGGTACCAGCTGTGGGGGAGAGGGAATGGCTCTGCTGGGCACAGAGCAGCCACCACGGAGGGGATCTGCCCTGGGACCTCCCCCAGCAGCCACATTCAGGGAGAGGGAATGGCTGTGCTGGGCACAGAGCAGCCACCACGGCAGGGCATCTGCCCTGGGGCAGCAGCAATGCCAGAACCCTGGCACCTTCCCAGGGACCACGGCCACATTCAGGGAGAGGGAAGAGGGGAGCACCATGGGGGATGGGAGACAAGGGGCAGGGACAAACAGGCTGAAATGTGGAGCCAAGGAAGAAAGGAAGAAGCAAGTCTGCCCCAGGGCTCCTCATGGTGTGGTCACAGGGCTCCCTAGTGCAGGTGCAAGGGTCAGGCAGCCATTCTGAGCAGGCAGGACTCACCACTGGCTCTCCAGGGGCAAGGCAGGGTCAATCCTCTCCCCGACAAAGGGGCCAGGCTCAGTGGTCAGTGTCTTTGTGCTCTTGAGGCTGCTGGAGCCGTGCCTGGGGACAGCCCTGGCCTTCTCCTCCCTGCAGGGCGAGGTGCGGCCGTACCCCAGCCCCTCCGATGGACCTGCAAGACAGACACGAATCACAGGCTGGAATCCTCACTTTGGCAGGCAGGAAGAGCCAGAGCCACTTACATCACACTGGGTCACCTCACAGTGCCCCATCCCCCTGGTCTAAGCACAGGCAGGGCAGCTCTTGAGCTGCTGCTCACTGCAGAGCTCAGGCCGGGTCCCCACCTTGCCAGGCCTGGAGCCAGTAGCTGAGCCCATGGAAGACATTTCCAGGGAGGTTTCAAAAGCTCAGGAGGTTTTGTTAATGCAAAAATAGATTTAGTGGCTGTGGTACAGAGTTAAGTGAAATGCAGCAAAAAGAGGTTCCCCAATCTCAGAGGAAAAAATTAAATTAAAAAAAAAAGAAGAGGGGGTAGATGGAGCTAATGGAAGCAGCGAGTTTGGAACCAATGGACACATTTCTGCTGGCACAAATAAACATGGGGTAAAAAAACAATTCCCCAAGGTCGGAAGGGGATATTTTGACTGCAGGTACCTCTCTGATGCTGCCACCTGCCTGTCACCAGCCCAGCCACGGCCATGAGCAGGAGGGACTGACCAAGCTGTGCCCCAGGGACCTGGCCTCCCACTGCCTGTTATTTCCACACAGGATGATTTCAACATTAACAATATCATTTCTCCTTCTTCCCAAGAGTTCATTATTCCTCCCTGTGGCACCAACCCCCTTGCACAAATTACTTATTGATCGGGCAGAGCTGCCACAGTGTGGGGCTGCCAGGGGTTGACACTGTGGCAGCACAATCACCCTGGAGGTGGCTGAGCCCAGAAATGCCCTAGGACTACTGGAATACTCCAAATAGGACAACTCCCCATGCTTCCTGGCTGCTGGAGGGGGAGGCAAAAAATAGCTAGAGGGATGTTTTCTTCTCTAGCAGGGCATCCTCTAAGGCAGCTGTTTGAGTGACACCTTGTCCAGGCCCTCTGCAGGTGAGCAGGACTCCAGCCCCACCCCAGCACTGCAAGGAGGGGAAGGCAGCCAAAAGCAAACCCAGCCAAAATCCTCTGCAGCTTAGCATGGCATAAACCACCCTGAGCACAGCTCAAGGAGGAGGTGCCTGGCATTATGGTTTGACAGGCTCTGCTTCTGCAGTGCTCTGGCTTTTCACCAACCATGCTCGCCCTTGCACATCACACACAGGCTTCAATTTCAACTCATCACCTTAAAAAATTGGGGCAATTGTTAAAAAGCCAGACAATCAAACAGCCCAAGTGTTTGCTGGCGGCACAAAGTCATTGCGTTACAGGCTCAAAAGAAATGCATTGCACCTGTCAGAGGGAGACAGAGGCATGTGCATGATTAAACAGGATATTAAAGACAAGCCCTTAGGAGGAAGAAGACATCCTTCAAGACACTCAGGTCACCACCAGACAAGGGAAATAGAAAATGAGACAAAACTCTGGCAAGATAAACTTAACACAACAAAGAAAGGCAAGTCAGAGGGAAAAAAAAGAGACTCTGTGTTGCTAAAACCAAGTAAAATGACAAACTGATGTGTTCATCAGGAGCAGGATGCATGTCAGAGTGACTGTGAGGATAAAAAATGATGGGGGAAAAGAAGAGGCTGCATAACAAAGAGATTAATTTTTCTTGACACCTGCATTCATTGCAGGAAGAGGATCAGAAGGTTCCCACCTGCCAAGACCTTTCTTCTTCAGGACTGATCTCAGCGTGCAGCATCCCTACAGATTTGGAAAATACCCAACAAAGCCCTGGCAGAGCAGCTCTCGAGTGCCCCCACCACCAGCACCAAAATAAGGCATCACCTGGGTGCCAAAGTGCACCCAGGAGGCAGCAAAGGCCAGAGTGGCTTTATCTTAAGAAGCTCTGCAGAGATCTGGGTACCTGCAGATAAGGAAATCAGACATCTGCAGCTGGCACGTTGCAGTGCCCACCTGGACAGCGTTAGTGACACACAGGCAGGCAAGGCACACCACACTGCTACACAGGAAAAGGCACAGCTCACATCCCAGTTCCCCACTGGTAACAATCCAGTCGTGGCTTTCCACAAACTCCCCCCACCTAATGCTCTTGGCAAAATCCTAATTCACCACAGCATAAGAGCAAGGTCCTTAAAATATTAATAAAGGGTTAAAAGAGAAGCAGCAATATTTGGCTTTCGTGAGACTGCCAGCAGCATCCAAAGGAGATTTACCCAGGGGCTCTGTGCTCAGCACACACAAAAAAAGGCTTCACAACAAGGCAAAATGGAGATGACAAAGTGTACCTGGGAGATTTGGCTGCTCATGATAGCAAAAGCAAGACTGGAGAATCCACAGGGACCTCCTGACACTAAGCAGCAAGATAATAAAACAGCAGAGGAAACTAAATGATGAAGGGAAAAAACAGCCCCAACTTCAGCACTGGGATCTGAATTAGCTGCTAACACACCTGTAAGGGACCTGGGCATTAAAAGTCACAAGAAAACATCAGCTAAATACTCAGTGCAGTTGTTGAGAAGAACTTAAAAGCAGCCATCAAATGTAGGGAATTTGGAGGCAAAGAGGAGAGAACAAAAGGGACAGTAACGACTCTGCCATGCCATGGAATAATCCCCCACAGCAGCTCTGCTGCTGTGAGCAGAGGCACCGAAAGAGCTTCTCTGCAGCAGGAAGGTACAGCAGGACAAACACCTGGGATCGAGCACATGACAACTGAAGGGGCCAGGAGGAGCTGGGGGAGGGCAGAGGAGGAGGGTGGTGTCTGGCACTGCCCAGGGTAAGCCCCGAGGCACCACAGCGGTCCAGAGTCACAGCAAGCATCAGCTGCAGCCCCCCCGGACACGCCGCTGTCACGCAGGACCCACCATTGGCGTCTTCGTAGCTGTGCTGCGGAGGGATGGGGGCACCAGCCTCCCCATCCAGGGGGCTTTCACTGCTGTCCAGCTGTCCCACCGGCGGGGGCCATGGCAGGTCTTTAATGACCTTGATTTCAACTGGATGGGATGTGGGGAGGGTGTGGGAAAGAGAGAGAAAGAGAGAGAAAGAAAGGGTTTAGAAAAAACCATCAGCAACACCAGAGGCCCATAGAGAAGGAGAGCAGTTGTTGGGGAAAGACCTGAGGACTAAATTCCTGGGAGCCCTACACCAGCTTGGCCATCTCATCCCATCCACAGTACCAAGCAGGGACAGGCCTGAGGTGGGTCACATTCCCAATGGAGAGACCCTGCTCCTCCATCAGTTTTTGCAGCCAACCCTCTCTGGGGGAGCCTGCAATCACCCTTTACCATATATTTGTCTGTCTGGGGGTTTTGGACAAGCATCCCATTGCCATCTGTCCTGCCTGTGCATCTGTCTTGCCCTAGGTACCTCCCAGCAACCCACAGGGTTCACATTCCCCTGCTAGGCACCAGTGGGTTGCAGCCTTGTGCCAGTAGCAGCTGCCCATCAGCAGGGGTCCCATGGACCCCCAGATGGGGGAGCGGGCCAGCAGAGATACTGTGGCATCACTGGAGAGAAAAAACAGTGCACGAGAAACAGCAGGATCTGCTCTGGCTTCAGAAAAAAACAGGCAGCAGGTTCCAGTGTGACCCAGGGAACAGCAACCTGACTCTTTTGGAACTCAGAGCAGGCCTGAAGTGCCCTGGGCAGCACCCACATGCATCTACATGTGAGCCAGACCTGTGAACACCATCTCCACCCAGGAATATCCACCCAGAGCATGGACAAACACAGCCCAGCAGAGCATGGTGTTCCACAATGGAGCCCAACAAGCCAAATCCTCAGCATAGGGTGCTGTGGGAGCTGGTAGCCACAAGCACAAGTAGGCACTGTGTTCACTGAGCCCAGCACACAAATCTCCTGCATGCAGTGTCCAAACCCAAAAGGTGAACCACTCCCCAACCCCAAATTTCCACATCTCTCTCTGCCATCATCTCCACACAGTGCCACCAGCCTGAGCACCCTCAGCAGCAGCTGCAGCAGACACACAATGCTGCAATTAAAATGCATCCTAGATAAGAGCGTAGCAATTAACCAGCACCGGCAAGGAGCCAGCACTAATGCACAGCATGGATTTGCTCATTACCAAACACAAACACAATTGATCCCACAGCACGGATAAATAGGTCAGGGGGGCTGGATGAAGCCTGGACGAAGGCTCCTTGGGTATCCTCCTGCCCTGAGGAAGGAGAGATCTGCTTGAGCCAAGGGTTGAACCTACATCTGCAACGCAAGTTGAGGGTGTTAACTTGCACCACAGGCTGTGATCAGAGCACAAGAGAGGCAATGGGAGACAGGTGTTGGACAGGTTACCAAAGCAGCTCTATCCATCACTCTGTCCAGCCTGGCTCCCTGCTCAAACAGCTTCTGCAAGAGCACAAGCACTCCCTGAGCTATGGAAATGTAGAGACCAACATTATTGACTCCCAGAAGATGAAGGAACCCCAAAGATCCAGCTTCACAGAAAGTGTTGTTTGCTTTATGGTTGCTCCCATCACTCACCTGCAAAAGCCTTGGAGATCCGCTCCTTCTTCCATTCCCAGGGCTGGTCATACTCCTCCGGGGGCCGCTCATCATCCTCGGGCAGCCGGGACTCCCTGGGCCTGGGGCAAGCTGGGCACTCACTGTCCATGTCCAGCACAGGCTCATAAGGAGTGTCGTAGAGGTGCAGCGGCCGGGCCGGGGCCTCCCGTAAGCCCTTCTGGCGGATCTCTATCCAGAGAAGAGGGAAAACACCATGAGCCTTCTGCCCAACACAGCCACAATCCCCAAAACTGTGCCAAATGACAGGGCTCAATGTCACCGTGGGTGAAATGGGAAAGGGAGCAGAGGAGGAGACAGTGAGCAGCTGCCAGAAGCAGGAGAGCTGCTCGGCAGCACCAAGATCCCCATGGCACCACACCCCCACTCCTGGGTAGCCTGGCAAAATGGGGTCCATGAGGACAGGGTACCCCGAGCCTGATTTCCTGCAAGCAGTGAGGTTGGGTCTGTCCCCTGGACACCCTGAGTGGTTGGTTTAATAAAACGCCCTTCCCTCAAGCAAAACAAAGTCTCTCCCACAGGCACAAGCAGCCCCTCCATTGCTTGCTGGTTTTTCCAAGAAATATAATGGTCTACTTCAAAAAGCCACATGAACTTTCCAGAAACCACTTGCTCCAGGAAAACCACAGAGCTGCAAAGCAGAGCCAGAGCCAGAGCCAGCATGGTGACCCTGAGCACTTCCTTCAGGAGCACATGCTCCCAGCTTTCCAGCCCCAGACAGGCCCACTGGGGGCTCTGCTGCTGCAGCAGACACAGCATGTTCTGGCCCAGTCCTAACTGAATTAGATAGCTCCCACATCCATCTTAGTTTTAAGCCAGATGCATGCAATGTTAGGTCTCTCCTGGCTCAGCCTGGCAATTGGGGTCCTGGGGGACAGCATTGAAGGGAGAGATGTGCCCATAGTGCTCAGACAGTCCTTGAATGCTCTTGCAAACTCGGTGCACAAGGATAAAGCTGGGAAAATTTGCCTGCAAAATGGCTGTCCCCCACTACAACTATCACCCAGGTTTGCCTTATGTGGGGGAGCCAATGCTGACACAGGCTGCAAGGAACAGAGCACAGTGGCTACTAAACTCAGGGACCAGAGGTGTACAGAGTGGCCTCTGTGTGACACCTTCCACCTTACCGGCCATCATCTTCTGGGCTTCATAAGGCTCCATATATCCATCATTCTCCATCACCTTCTCCAGCCCTGTCTGGCTACCTGCCACTTGTGCCGCATCAAAGGGATCTGCATAGTCCTCCAGGACAGCCAGCTGCAAGAGGGGAAGAACAGGAAAAGGGTTAAGGCACTCTCTAACTTTACTGGGAGGTAGAAGGCAGAGCTCACCATGAGCTCCTCCAGCAGCAGCCAGAGCAGCCACTGAGAACCCAAACCCAGATCGTGGCAGCCGTGCAGAGCCCTGCAGGCAGCTGACAGCCTTCCAGACACCAGCACTCGGCCGTGGAAATGCTCCAGCCTTTGTCCCAAAAGCTGAGATGGAGCCAAGCAGAGCAGAAGGCAGCCCTGCCCCTCCCTCACCATCAGGCCCCGACTGCCAGCACCCACACACATGCCCTGGCCAGGTCCCCACTGCGATGCAGAGCTGCCAGCAGTGCTGTACCCCTCCATGGAACACAGATGCTCTCCTGCACACAGCTATATTTCCTTTCCCAAGGTGGAGAGGGGGCACAGATCCCAAAATAGGGGTGTCAGCGGGCACTGGCACAACTAGGAACTCACTGGTTATCTTTCAGGGCTCCTGTGCACTCTTTTGAAGAGCTTTTCTAACAAAAGGGCTAAGAATAGCCTATGGTTTCCTTTCCACTCCTTCCCAGGCCTCCGCAGCATCCCCAGACACATCCTAAGTTAAGTAAGACAAGATAAAACCTTCCTCCAGGAAACACAACCAGGAGCTTCTCAAGTGCCATGTCACAGGGTCAGCACTAAATTCCTGAGATTTGCACTTATTAGTGAGAGGATCCTGCAGTAGGATATGGAGCATGTCCCAGAGCTCAATCCCCTCCAGCACTGGAGCCACATGCCTGCTCTAGCATCTCAGCAGCTTCCCAGTCAGAGCACTCCAACACATGACACTGCAGTCCCCTAGAAGCCTGGAACTGTACATCCCACCTCCAGCCCCAAAGCCTGCTCTCAAAGTGGGGCCAGGCAATATTTCCAGCAGCAACTAAGTGTACCCAAGCACCTTAGGAGGGTCTGGTCACCTACCAGGATGCAAACCCCCAGCTTGGGGGGATTTTCTACCACAAAATGGGCTATGCAGATGTCCCACAGCAAGGATCAAATGTCCCAGGCATGGTGTGGCAGCTGCCTAATCCCACCTGGTGCCAGGCTCCATCCTCACCACTGTGCTGCCCCTGCTCCTGACCAGCCACGGAGACCATGGCTGCTCACACACTCCTCTGCAGCTCCAATAATCAGCTTAAAACAAAAGATTTCTCCCTCCTTCCTGCACAAAATGCCCAACAATAGCCTGTGACAGAAAACTCAGCAGGAAAAGGGAACAGGAACTGGAACTGTAAACACCTCCATGCAGTACCAAGACTTGGCATCCCTGTGAGCTACATGAGGGACATGGCTTTCCACCTCCTCCCTAAATGTCCCAGCTCCATGGGCAGCCAATGTATGGGGAAGTGGGTCAGCTCTTCAAGCCAGGTCCCTCCATGCCAGGGGACAAGCAAGTAGCTGATCATCCCAGATCACATCCCAGCTGCCCCACAGGAGTAGAACAGGGTTCAGACATGGGAGCTGCAGATGCTCTCACCCCTCAGCAAGGTGGCAGAGGACAGATTGTGGCAGAGTACTGGCTGCACCCCAGGCAGGGGGGAGCAAGCCAGGACAGGGCTGCAGGAGCAGCCAGCCCCAGCTTTGCAGAGGGAGACAGGCAATCTGCTCTCACTTCTATCATCTGAGGGGTGACATGGCATCACTCAGGCCCCATCAGGCACTGGGGACACCAAGGAGCAGTGCTGAGCCCAGGAGTCTGCAGCCCTTTGCTTGCCACCACCAGGGCAAAATTCCCAAGGGGAAATAAAACTCGCTGGTGGCTTTTACAGCTGCTTGGTCAACCAGGACCTGCTTCCCACCTGCTGCCTGCAAGATGTCAGAGAAGCTGCCCCAAACAGCCAGGAGATCCCATGGCCCTCTCCCATGCCTTGAAAGCTACAGAGCCTCTTGCTGCACCTCAACACCTGTAGAGCACAGCCCTGTGACAGCAACAGCATCTTCACAAATGTGCTCAGGACAATGGAGGCATGGGCATGCCAGCAGTGCCCCTACACACACACATGCACCAGCTCAATAGCCAAGGTGGGTGCATGGGCAGTACCATGTCCAATGGTAACTCTTAGCAGAGCTCTCATGGCTCCAAGCATGCTGGGGAGCTGTGAAATGCAGTTTACTGACCCTCCTGGGGTTATTTGTCTGTTCCTCAGGCCCCAAGCCCAACCTGACCACATTCAGACCTGCCATGAACCACATTTCCTAGGCAGGCACAGACCTGTCTTGCTGCTGGTGCCAGTCCTGGACTCTCCCTCTGTGCCATATCCACATAGCAGCTTCAGACAGCACCAAGAGGCTTCCCTGCATGCAGTGGTCACTGTCATAGAATCATTAAGGCTGGAAAAGACCTCCAAGATCATCAAGCCCAACCTTATTTCCAAATATATTTCCTCGTGTTTCGGTCTGGCTTTGCAGGCAGGAACACACGAGCTCCAGCAGTCTCACAGAGTGGCCCCCACACAGATGCTTCCAGGTCTAGAAAGCAGAGGATGGTGGAGAATCCTAACAGGTCTCTGTCAACACCCCTAAAACTGAGTATTTTGCCTGCAGAAGTTTGCAGAGGCACTCAGCAGAGATTAGATGGACTCTGTTGGCAGAGGATGTGGTTAGCTGGGTTCAGCTTTGACCCAGAGCAAAAGGGCAAGCTCCTTGGGTTTGGGGGGAGTTTGCCACACTCGTTTGCTTCTCTACTGCCTAAAGGACGCCACTTCATCAGAGCAAGGTCTCCCATCTGTAGGGTGATGAGAACATAAATCCATTTGTTTTTTAAATGGTTAGCTATTACAGCAGAGAGGCACAGAAAAGGTGGGAAGGCAATTACTGCCTCCAGGAGCATCACAACCTCGGGATGCACAAGCAATCCCACGAGAATGCTATCTCAAGCCCCAAGACTGATGGGCTGGAGGCTCCAGCCAGTGCCAGGAATGGGGCAAACAGCAGGGATCATGCAATTACTGGGCACATCCTAATGCCCTTGCACATGGGGCCGTATTACGGTTTCCCAGGAAACTGCATCTCTGACATTTCCTAATCCGAGTACTGGACTTTACGAGCCGTGCAGGGCTCTCTGCAGCAGCCACAGGACAAACAGCTGCTCCCAAGAGTGGGAGGGGACCACAGCCACTGGCAGGGTAGCTCCCAGGGGTGCCCTAAGCCCCTGCACTGTGGTCAAAGGCCAGGCATTTCCATGCTTTGCTCCTGTTCCACGTTGCTGAGGGAGCTGTTCACTACCTGCCAATCCCACCACACAGCTGTGGAGGCATCGCCTGCTTACACACAGCACAAGCTTTGCTAGATTTGAAATAATTTGGGTGCAAAGCAAAAGCCTGACACGCAAAGCCACCATTGCAGGGCAGCTCTTGATGCAGACCAGTCCTTCAGGGAGCAGCCAAGCACTACTGGCACCTGGACACATATCCTGCTTGAGCAGGAGTGTTTTTCACGTGTTTATCTGCCACAGCAATGCACACCCAGATCCCTGCTGAAGCACTGAGGCTGGTCTCGCTCTATTATACATGCCAACAATAAGGGGGAAAAAAAGAAAACCAAAACAAATTAATGCAAAGAACCAAATCGTCACTGGATTCTCACAAACAGCTTTTATGCTGCCCACCAGTGAAGGTGACAGATCACAGCTCGTCAAGAGCATTCACAGTTCAGACACCAAAATCCCACGGCAGACCTGCGGTTCTTTGCCCCATCTTGTTCAGAAACATTCTCTCTGCCACCACCTTCTGCCACAACAAGATGTTCCACTCTACACAGAGGTTTGCAAAGGATTCCTGCAGAGATCCTCCACCTTAAAAATGAGTTTCCCACCCTGGAGATAAAGTGCATTTGGGGTCTCCTCAGATTACATTGAGCAAACCCTGTCAGGTGCAAAATTCCTCCTTTAACACACCTGGCAGCTTGGCTTTTGGCAGACACCGAAGCCAAACCCAAAAGCAAACACAGCACTGTCCTGCCAAGAAGGGTCTGGTCCATGGCCCACAGGGGACGGCTGGGCCAGGCAGGGAGCCTGGGGCTGCACCCGTGGCACAGGAGGAGGGCACACGGGACGGACAGCACAGCATCGGCACCGCGTAAGATGACTCAGTTCAAGGAGGCTCTCACAGGAAAGACACACACCCAAGAGCTTCCTGACCGGCTGTTCCCACACCCTGCAGCACTGACCCTGCACTCCCAGCAAGAACAGCAGCCACTGGTCCTGGTGGGCACAGGGCAAAGGTGTCCTCAGGCAGATCCCCAAGCCCATCCTCAAGCATGCCCTGGGTGCAGGCAGCAGAAGGTCCCTCACTGCACCTCTCCCCACTGCATCCCAGTGGTGTTGCTTCTTGTGCTGAATCCAAACGCAGCAGGGAAGACATCTCCAGAGTATCCACCTGGCCTGGGTGAACCACACAGGGCCAGTCTGTAGTCCACTGTATGGGGAAAGGCCTGGCAGACCAAGCAGACTGAGGAGCACCTGTGCTGTCCACACCATTTCCAGCAGAGTCTGGAAAGCAGCACAAGCCACCACAGAGCTTGCTCTAGTGCATCCCCACAGGATGCTGCAGATCCCACAGAAGGCACAAAGATGTGACAGCTTGTGCTACAGCAGCAAAGCATCGTGCAGCACAGGCAGGAAGATGTTCCTGCCTCGTCCCATTCTCCAGAACAGGCACATCAGCTACAGCAGGCACAGGGTGCCCAGGAACGTAGTCAGCCCCCAGCCACAACAAACCACATGATCTCAGCCAAACCACACAATCAGGAGCCAGTAACTGCTCTTTCCACTTCTGTCCATCCTAACCGTACCCACTTGCAACGGCTGCACATTTTATTAGAGTGATTTTTCCCACCAATCATTAACAAAAACCCTCTGTGCTCCAGCAGCTTTCTCTGAACAAAGAATTGTACTCCTTTAATCTCCAGCATCACCACAACTCAAGGGGTCTGCAGTCTCAGTCCCTGCAGCAGGCAGGGAAGAGTGCCCACAGCCTCTTCCTAAGTCTGTGAGCACTGAGCCCCCTGCACAACCATCACCTCAGCAGAGGCTCCAGCCCAGCTCCAGTATCCTTTCCCTGTTCCAGGACAGCCATCACAGCAAGGGTCACAAGCAGAAGTAACCCCCCAGCAGACACTTCCATCCTCCTGTACCACCTCCAGGAAGAGCTACCATGATGTTGGAGCAGTTGGGGAACCCTCTCACTGCTCAGCCCAGTAGATGAGAGCTGCAACTGTTTTCAGCCCAACACAGTTGCTTCACATGGTGGATGCCCCCTGGCTCCTCCAGGAAAACTGTATGAATTAACAGCTGCAAGCACTATCAAATATTCCTAGTTTTACTCCGGTTTTGCCCAGGCTCTGGAGCTCTGTGTCCATCACATACCAGAGCCCTAAAGAATTAGAAGCCTCCTCCCTACAGTGGCATGCAGGAGGCTTATCAGTAATCTAATCACCGCCTATCTTGGAAGAATGAAGGGTCTTCGTCAGCCTATAGCGTGGTTAACACAGTTTCCCCAAATGTATCCCAGCCTCTGACTTTTCTCCAAACTTCTCAGATTCTCCTCAGCCTTTGGATCCCCAAGCAGCCTGGCTGTACCTGTCAGCAGTCCCTGCTTCCCACAGCTCTGGCTCAGCCCTTTGCACATCACAGCCTTAGTCCATATGCTCCTGCTCTGATCCTGCAACACATGTTCCAGAGAAAAAACCATCCAGACTGCCTCAGCAAACCACAGCACCATGGTGGCACCTGTGGTCCCTAGTACCAGTGCCACCCTCCTCATGTCCCTCTGCTGCCTGCAGCAGCCAGATTACCCAGCTCAAAAGGGGAGCTCTGCTGGGCCGCTCCAAAAATGTCCCAAAAGCAATTAGTCAGTACAGGCAACTTCCCAAGATCCACCAGCAACAAGTTTTTCTATCTGCTTAAAACATTCTCTAGCAGATTTTTCCCGGTGCTCATTTCATTTTCCCGGTGCTCATTTCATTGTGCCGCCCGGCAGTGCCAGGACCGCGGATGGCATCACTGACTGTATCCACGATTCCCTCCGCCAGCCAGATCTGCAATCCCGTCGAGTTCGCCTGACAAGCCCCGTCTTGCAGGCAGCAGCGCTAGCGGGCACTAATTACCCCCTCCTGCCTTTATTTATGCAGTCCCCGCATCAGCCTTTCCTGCAAGAGGGAGGCCCGGCACCAACGGCCGCAGCCCCCGATGGGCTTATCCTCTACCAGGTCTCTGTGCCACTCAGAGCCCGTTCTCCTGTGGGGAGCTTCTGCCCAGCTCCTACCTCTTACCGGGGATGTTTTTCGCCTCCTTGCCAGCACCGGCAGCTCCAGGCTCTGCTCTCAACCCTGGAGAAGCCGGCGGGGGGGGCGGCAGACAAAGAGGCACTGAGGCTCCCTGACAAAGCAGCACGGCATCTCTGGGGGTCCGGCCGCCGCCGCTGGCACTGGCAGCCCGGGCAAGCGGGCAGAGGGAGATTCGCCAGGCACGGAGCGGTGGGAGGCCCAGGGTCACCGGCCCCAACGTCGGAGGGCACAGCAGACGGTCCTGTGCTCCTCTGCGAGCGCGCTTCCGCCGGGGATCGTACCTGCCTCCCGCGGGAGCCGGAGGAGAAGCCGGGGCCGTCTCCGTCCCCGCTGATGTGTGCCCGGCATGTCGGTGCTGCCGGGGCACAGGGGGGGACGCGACACGGGAGCCCCGTGGAACCTGGCCGTGCCCCCCCATCGGTGCTCGAGGATCGTAACCCTCCTTCTTAATTGTGGATGCCGACAGTCTGGCGGGACCACCGAGGGCGTCTCCGTGACAGAGGCGCTCAGGCTCCACTGCCCCTGGAGTCCCGGTCCTGCTCCTCACGGCAAGGGCCGGGGGTCCGGCGCGGTCACTCGGGGCATCGCAAGTGGCGGGATACCGCGGGGAGAACACCGGGGCCCCGTGTCCGGTCACTC
>JANPWX010000299.1:239878-250322 GCA_024734555.1 Trochalopteron elliotii
GGGGGGCCGCGGGCCCGATCCGGCCCCGGCGCTGCCCTCGGCCACCCTGGAGCGTACTTCGGCACCAGGGGAAAGGCGAGGCAGGGCGGTAAAGGGTCCCTCATGGCATCACAGAATGTCCTGAGCTGGAAGGAGCCCACGAGGGTCATCCAGTCCAACTCGTCGGTGCAAACCCGCTGCCTGGGAGGTGTTTGGTGGGAGCAGCCCCGTGCGGGACTCCCGGAGCAATTCGTTCCAGGGAGACGGTGAAACACAAGGCTGGCGCTATGGACCCCCACAAGAAACAGTGCAGGAAGGGGCGAGCAGCGACAAGGCAGGAAAGTGCTTGGGAGGAACTCTGAGTTCAAGCTGTATGTGCAGAAACGTTGGAGCGAGCATGTAGGGCTGATCCCCAGCACATTGGCTGGAGGACATCCCCTGGGATGCAGCGGGAATGTGGCACTGGTAGCAGTGTGTTGGAGCCCGAGGCTGCTGCAGCAACAAAAAGTATGCACATTCTGACTGCTCCCCCTGGACACAGCCATTACCAGCCAGCAACCTTCTCGGCTCACCCACCACCAAGATTGTGTCCCCCAGCTCTGTCTCCTGACCTATGCCCCCAAATCCTTCAAATCCCTTCCTAAATACACAGTGTCACCCAAACCAGGCTCTCAGGCTGAATCTCCTGAAGGCCATGAAGAAAGAAATGGGCCAGAGACAGGATGCTCCAAGAGCAGGACCCGCACAGAAGTCTGTGTCCCCACTGTGGAACTGTGCAGAGGCATCCAGTGAGCAGGGACAGATGCCACAGTGGGTTCCTGCATGTCCTCACACCATGAGCCATGGTCCAGCACAGTGTGGGGACTGATGCTGGGATGTTGCTGTCACGGTGCCTAGCTGTGGAGAGAAATTTCTCATGGTGCCCTTCCTACCAGCCCTATGCAGGAGGGAGAGTGAGGATGGGGCTGCCAAGGAACTGAACTTGCTCTGCCAGCCTGGCATGGTACATGCTCAACATGTGCCCAGGGAGTCCACTGAGTCCCAGATTTGCTGGTTCCTTGAGCACACTCCTGCTTGAGAAACCCATCCAGATTTGCCAGGTCCAACTGGACACCAAGGGAGCTTCCTCCATAGGGGAGAAGACAGCCATGAAACCCAGAAAACAGCACTGGAAATTTCAAAGCATAGGGATTGCAAGATGTAAAAGGCATCAGGAGGAAAAGCATCTGCGAGGAACAAAGTGATCACCAGGCAGTGTTTGTGGTCTAGCAGCAGACCTCGCTCCCAGCAGATGGTGATGAAGAGACTTATTAAAATGCAGGAAAGACAGAGATTCTCAATAAATTTGCCTGCCCAGCATTTGGAAGGAAGCAGGGCTAATGGCACTTGAAATTGAAAGCACTTCCACCCTCTGTCAGTAACCAAGGAGGATGTTCAGCAACAGCTGTAGGAGATGGCTCTTGTTAAATCCTCAGGCCTGGAAAACACACGCTCAGTATCTCCAGAGAGGGGACTGAGGAGGGATCTAGCTTGTGGTGGTGTTTTTTTTTTTTTAATACTACCATATTAAAGGAATTGCAGAGGTTCTTCCTTCTCATCCAGTCCTGGCACATTCCTCACATCGCTCCCTCCTTGGAGAGGCAGCTGTGCTGAGGCCATTCTGGGATTTGACAAAGGTCTGTAGTCTGTGCCCATGTAGGATCCCAGCACCTCCTCACCATTTGTTGGGCCCATTTCTCTTCCAGACTGGCCCAGTGTAGCCCTGTTCTCTGATCTGTGCCTCTGAGACATCACCTTCTCACCTTAGGCTTCAGCAGAGCCTGGAGGGGCATCCAAGTCCCTGGACTCACCTGAGCCCTCAGATTTCAGCTTCCCCTGGATATTGGCTTCCCCTTGGCCAAACCACCCAGACAGCAACACAGGCAGCAGGTGAAGAGAACACAGCTGAGGTGAGAGTCCCCTTGGGAGACTCCTTTGTGCCTGGGGAGCTTTAAGAGGCCTCCAGAAGGAGACCAAAAGACCTTACCACCTGCATGGCTTGGCACAGGCACAGGCTGCTCGTATTCTTTTCTGCAGCCGTGATGAGAGGCTGGTGACATCCCTCTGTTCACAGTGGTTCACTTCAGGTTTGGAGGGGCAGTGGCAGATTTCTACATTCCAACTGCCAAAGCCAGAATCTGTCTGCAGCTCATGCTGCAGCTGGTGCTGCTCCAATCCCAACTGTTTACACGGTCCATATCTTACACACGTTGGGACCCAGGTTTGATGCCTGCACTGCAGAGACTGACCCGGGTGCCACAAGTGTGGCTGTGATGCCACTCTGCCTGCCAGTCACTGTGACAGATGGCTGTCATGGAGTGCTGCGGGTGTAGGGACTGGCAGGGGATGTGGGGTGGGACTGGCAGATGGGAGAGGATCAGGGAGCACACGCTGCACCACTTGTGTGCTAGACTCCACATTTCAGCTTCTCTCTCATGCAACCACAGCAGGAAGCATCCCCAGGTTGGATGTGCAGCCCTGCTGCTGGCACTGCCTGCAGCCCGTGGAGCCCCCAGGAAGGAGGGAAGGATGCCTGTGAAGCGGTTTGCACACAGTCCTCAGACAGGAAGAGAACAACCCATGGCTGTGCACAAGTGATTTGTGGTTCACTCTGAGGGACCACGGGAATAGGGGAGGCAGAAAGACTTTGTACAGTTGTGTGCAAGGATGCAGGGCTGGTCCTGTGCACTGCAATCTCTGCTCCCACCCTCCTCTCCACCTCTGAAGGGTCCAGGAGCTCTTTGCTGAGATCTCCGGGCTGGTGCTCACAGCATCGCCCTTCCTCTTACCAAAGGAGCTGCTTGCCTGGGTAAATCCAGACAGGTCAGAGCATGCACCAGGAAGAAAAAGCCAGGCAATATCTTCCGGGCTCCTGCCAGCCCAGCCGAGAGCTGTGTGCATCCTCAGCCCTCATCCATCCTGAGGAGCTGCGTCAGCTGCCCTAAATGCTCCTGGTGCTCACCCCCAGCTGGGGACAAGAGCCCTGTTTGGCAGCTGGGCCAAGAACAGCACGCAGGACCTTCCCTGGGCTGAGGAGGGAACATGCCACGTCCTCACGGAAAACCTTCCCCTCCAGTTTAACCTTGGGTGGTGCGGACACAGCCCAGCGTCCCCCAGGCAGCAGCTTCCGGTGACTCAGAGGAGAAGGTCTCTGCCCCTGCACACTCCCGGGTGACTCACCCCCGGGTAATGTGGGGGCTGAATCTGGCACTTGCCAACGTGTCACCTGAGTCAGGTGCTGCCTCGGCTCTTTCCTCTGATGGAGACCCTGGCTTGCAGGGAAGCCTGCAGCTCCTTGAATCTCCAGGTGCTTCTTCCACAGCTCCAAATAAAAGCCATTTGCAGGAGCTTTTGGAATGCCTGTGTGCCTGCTCCTCTCCTCCCCGGGAGCAACCCACAGACATCCCATTGTGCAGCACAGCAGGAACCAAGAGATTGTCACATCTGCGGGGTGGCAGCCGAACCACCTCCCGGGTCTGGGTACAGCAGGGGACATGAGGACTGGAAGGTGGCAACTGTGACACCAGAAATGCTTCCTGGGAGGCAGCCAGAGAGTCCCAGACTGATAAATGACACATCTGTTCTCTGCAAATGAACAAAAATTGGCATACGGAGGAGGAAACTGGCATCGTTAGGGAACAGATGGATAAATATGACATACTGGGGAAGAGTCGACACAGCTCTCTTGCAGTGAATTTCTCCTTTCTATAACTAGTGGCTTTCTTGGAAAAAGCCAGCAGGTCCCTGAGGGTGATCCAGCAGAGGTCCCTGCATTTCCACACGCAGGTCTTTTGACAAGATGAGGTCAGCAGCAAAATCTGCAATAATATTGAATTATTCTGGAAATTGTGGATGGATGCTAAGAATTGCAGGAGGACTTTGAGAGGCCGAGCAAGTTGGCAATAAAATGAGACAAAAGCCAGTGTTAGGGAAGTGACACACATGGGGAAACCAGGCCCAGGCTCTTGTCTAAAGTGATATGTTCTGAGACTGGGAGCTCTGACAGTCTGTGAAACTGTCCCCTCAGCACTCAGCAGAAGTCAAAACCTCAAATCCTATCTCTGTCAAGCTGATAGGAAGGTCAGGAAAAAAGAGAGATTAAATCAGAGGTGTCACTATTCCCTAGCCAGTCCCAGTCTACATGCATTTCTGATCCCCCTATTCCAAGGATACAGCAGAGCTGAAAAATGTGCAGAGAAGGGCAACAGGAGGATCCAAGGTCTCTGCACATGGGGTCTGTGAAGGACTAGGGCTCTTTGGCACAGGAAAGAGACAGCTGGGATCACAGAGCAGAGATCTGCACAGCTGGGGGAGGTGGGAGAGGCTGAAATAACAGCAATAACACAAGGAGGAGACTCAGCACACAGTAGCCTTCCCTGCCAGGGGCTGCTGCAGATGCTCTGTGGTTTATGAAAAAGACCAGACAAATCCACAGAAAAAAATCCATATTAAATACAAGGACTAGCACAAAGGAGACTTGTGAGTTTTTAGAGGCAGGGATCATGTCCAGGGGAAGTGTTGCTACACATTTGCACCAGGAGATCATCAAAGCCTGGGCAGGATATGCACAAAGCATGTGTCTTTACCAAATGGAGCAAATTTCTGCAGGCACTTTTTGCAGCTCCCCAACCTTTGTGTGAAAAGAAAAAAATCATTATGCAGTTGATAGTATAATTGAGGCAATGATAATTGACCAAAAGAAGAGATGACAACTTGCTGAAAGACATCTGCCAGCTTGGAGCCAGATCCATCAGTCATCACCTCAGCCTGGTCCCTGCCTCTGCTCTCAGTGCTGACAGCCCTCTGCACATCACGACCCCGAGTGTCACAACTGCTCTGTGGTGTGTTCTGTTATTTCATTAACACTTTAACGAGGTGTGGAGAGCCCTGGGACACTTCATTTCCACAGGTTCAGCAGCATCCTGGGGAGAGGCCACTGAGAGAGCTGGGTGACAAGAAAGGAGAGAAAAATAACTGCAGGACTGACACCCAGAGGGTGAGAAACACTTCTTTCACTGACGAATGTAAGGTTTTGAGGGAAATTTCCAGACAGCCATTATGTAAACTCTTTGATGTTATCTTTTTTCCTGCAAAATCATTTTGTGTGGGTTGAAGTCCCAGAGAACTGAATTCTCCCCACTCAGCTCCCGTGGGGACAGGGGAACCAAGACACAGGATCTTTCCTGCAGCAAAACCAGGATCATGACAGGAAAACCTCATGACAGATGCTGGCTTGGTGACAACAGCTCTATTGCATCATGCAAATTGCATGGCCTCATCCAGCCACTCATTTCCACACTCTGACAGCCAGGTGGATGCTCCTGGGGCTTCAACTATAGCACAAATTCAGTCCCTTCATTGCTGGCCCTTCATAGGGTTTTATTTGCTCCTACTAAAGGGTTTGATCCTGCAAGGGCAAAACTGCATCCAGCTGGGATAAAATGCCTGAATCCCTCTTCTGAATGAACCAAGGAAGCAGGACCAGCTGCAAGAGCATGGATCTGAACTCAATAGCAAGTGGTAAAGTGGAATTGATTGGAGCTGCCGGCACTCATCGATCTGAGGCTGAGCAAACTAAGGAGCTGGAGCATTTGCAGCTCAATCAGAGCAATGTTCTGGTGGGGGCCTGTGCTGGAGGGCTGGCAGGGGACCTGAGTGCCCCGGGAAGGGGTTAATGGTGGGTTTGATTAATCCAGCTGCAACAGCCATGCTCACGCAGCTGGGTCCTTCTCCAGACAGACTCACTGGCTTTGTGTTGCCTGTGGGGTGTGAACTACTCCTGGTATCCCCTTATATCTCTTAATTGGGCTGTCATCAGCTGTCAGGAAGATGGGCTCAGTGCACAAGAGCAAAACAGTGGCCATTCCTCCCACAGAGATGGGATCAATTGCAATTGCCACCAGCCCAGTTTCTCTGAAAGGGCTGAGAGGCAGAAAATGAAGGTGAGTTCAGAGATGAGGGCAAGAAGTGGAGAGGTGAGAGCTGGCAGGCTGCCTGGCAGCTCATGGTGGCCTGTTTTCTGCCCATTCAGCAGCACAAAGCTGGGTTAAGAGGTGGCTGTGTGCAGGCCATAAATCCCTGCAGCAGGAGGAGGCTCCTGCTGTGCACAGACAAAGGCAGAGTGAGAGCTGGGGCTGGCAGCTGGAATCAGGCAGGGCACTCACAGACGTGGCAGCATTTATTTAGGGCTGCAGGATGGCTGGTTCTCCCCTGGGACACTTTCCTCAGTTCCATCTTCAGGTGCATGCTGGACACACAAGAAAAGAGCTCAAGAGGCTGCTCTGGGCTGTGCTTCCTGGGTTTTGGACAGGACAGCTTTGATAAATCCCTGCTCCACACATTTTTGGGTACCATTTTCTTTGATTTCTGAGCCTTGGAGCCAGGCAAGGGAATTCCAAAATACAAATGAGCAGAAAAACAGCCTGTTATATCCTGTCTGTCTTCCAGTTTTCTTGCTGGCAGACTGGAAAATGTCCTTTGAAGTTCAGGCTTTGGAAGAACCAGGACCCACCTCATGTGCTGTTGTGGGCTCATAAAGCCTCTGGAGATCATCACAGCTGAATACTCATGCCAAGGAATGCTCAAGTTCTTCTCATTCAGTCCTTGGTCCATGTCTCATGAGCTACAATCATAGAATGGTTTGGGTTGGAAGGACCTTAAAGCTCATCTCTTAAAGCTGGACAGACCTGTCCAGCCTGGCCTGGAACACTTCCAGGGATGGGGCAGCTGCAGCTTCTCTGGGCACCCTGTGGTGGGGTCTCACCACCCTCACAGCCAAGAATTCCTTCTCAATATCTGATCTAACCCAGCCCTCTGGCAGTGGGAAGCTATTCCCCCTTGTTCTGGCACTCCAGGCCCTTGTCCCAGATTCCTCTCCAGCTCTCCTGGAGCCCCTTTAGGCATTGGAAGGGGCTCTAAGGTCTCACTGGAGCCTTCTCTTCTCCAAGTTAAGCCCCCCACTTCTCCCAGCAGAGAGGAGAAGCAGAGGGGCTCCAGCCCTCAAGACTGTCTTTGTGGCCCTAGAAGAGGATGGTGGGAACTGTATGAGGTCAGATTGATTGCAATTGTCTCCCAGTGTTTTGTCCTTCACTCCTAAAACCCACACAAACCTTCACCTTCAAATTGTCCCAGCCCCAGAACCTTTCCCTGCTCTTCCTCCAGCATCCAGCTCTGCCCCAGCAGTGCCTGTGGGTATGGGAATATGGGATGCTGGGCTACATGGTTGAGTTGCTCTGATTTCCTTAAAGAAGGTGGTATTTCTGCAGCAGAGCAATTTCCATGTTGGATTAATGGCCTCTGAACAGCCAGACAGGACAGCATTGGCCTGCAGCACTGCTTTTCCATCACCAGTAGAACATAGAGCACCTCCTCACAGCACTGGCATCCATCCTGCCTGCCCAGCACCAGCGCTGCTCCTGTGGCTGCTTTAGCAACCTGCAAGAAAAAGAGGAGGTGGTGGGGATTCCTGTGTCTCCCACCTGCCTTCCTGAGACTGGGAAAGGAGGCCAGGGGCTGCCCCAGTGAGAGAACAGCTATAGAGGCTGCTCAAGGGGCAGAGCAGCCAAGACAGCCATGCAGTGATGAATTGTGCTTGTCCCTGTGCCAGCTGCAAGATTTATATTTGTGCCACAGAGAGGCAACCTCTGGGCACAGCAGCACTCCCTGTCTGGTTGCACTGGTGTTTTGACATTCCAGGCACCTTTAAAATCCCACTGAAAGCAACCCACAGGCATCAGAGGTCTCAGAGAAAACACATCGAGGGACAGAGCAGGGTGGGAAGAGCAGAGGAGCCTGCCTGGAGCAGCCATCCTGCCCGGTGCTGAGCATCCTAAAATGGATCAGGTAACCCAGGAGACAGGTGGGGCTCTCAGTGCTCCCACAAGTTCATCTCTTTTGCTTCATGCTGTGCTAACACATCCTGGCAGGTCCAAACCATCTGGACTAAAAAGCAGGTGGGGCCCTGACAAGCTGGCAAGGTTTCCTTAGGAGTGCTCTCATCCCAGTTCTGTTGGGGAGGGCAGCCTGTGGCAGACAGTGGTGCTGGGACAGGCCATCACCACCAGCAATGTGGGGCAGCAGTTTCTTGCCTCCTCCTTCTCATCCACACCCGGCACCTTATCTCTGTGTCCTTTCCCACCTCCCTGCTCACTTCCATGTTTGGCTGGCTCTCCTGTATGGCTGCAGTGTTATCTCAGCCATGCCTGTTCCAGCAGTTGAGGTCATTGTAATTCTGTCAACTTCCACGTTCTAGAGACATTTGCCAAGCAGCCAAAGCACGAGCCATGCTGCCTCCTCCATGCCACCAGCCAAGGAGCCCACACTGTGTGCCCTGTGTGAGCAGTGCCCAGCACCCACCCACCCACCCACCCAAACATGGGCTCTGCATCCTGCCAGGCCAGGAGCTGGGATAAAGGCTGTGGTGACACCAGCCTCAGGGGAATCCCCGAGGAGGAATCTCCTGGTCATCAATCTCCTTGTGTGTCACTGTAGGTTCTTTGTCCCCACCAGCCATGGACAGCATGTCCCACTATCCCCCGTGGGTCCCACCAGACTGTCCTGACCCAACAGGGTAGTTATTCATGCCAACAAAGAGCTGGGCCTATCCCTTCACCAGAGACACGGCCCAGCTCATGGCATTGTGCAGGTGTGGAGGAAGGCACAAGAGACCAGGCACAGGGCAGCACAAGGACTTTTTCCCTTTTTCCCTTCACAAGCTCATGACCTGGGATAGAGAGGTTGCAGTGATCCCACCTCTACAGCTCAGCTACACCTGTCCTGCAGATATCTGGTGGTTGGATTTGTGTCCTTGGTGCAGTCAAGGGGATGATGATGGTGTCAAACTCCTTGGCCATGGGAGGAGAACCACGTGTCTCCTTCCAGTGTCGCTGAACCTACTTTGTTCCAGCATAAGGACACAAGATGGTGACAGGGTTGGACACAAATGAACAAAAGCAGTATTCCTGCAGCCCCTAAGAGGCATAGACTGGGATCTTGAGAGGGAGAGAGGGAGAAAGATGGGACTGGAGCAGAACAGCAGCACGTGGACACGCAGGTTATTCAGATACCCCTTCACCATCTCCTGGTCAACCAGTTTGACATGGGAGAGCATCTCCCACTGCAAAGGATCCCACCATTGCTGAGAGACTGCTGGTGCACACCAGCAAGCTGCTGAGGACAGGATGAGGTGGGCATAGACAAAGGGAGGACAAAATGGCAAAAAAACATTCTGTCTTCCTCCACCACTCTGAGGTCTTTTGGGCCAGTTAGGAGCAGGATGAGCTCAGAGTGGCAGGAGCAATTACTTCAGAGAGTAATCAAGGCGCACAGGGCATTTCTCCAGTTTGCCCCAAGCCTAGGAAGACTGTTTTAGATTTAGGATTTTCCAGCTCCAGCAGATACACCAGGATGGATGGGGTGCAGGGACAAGGCCAGCAGGGTTTTAGGAGTCCCTGCCACTCCCTGTACCCCCTCCCATGGGAGGTGCAATATGTGTGACAAGTGATGAGCTCATCCTATAGGAAGGAGCCAATGTTTCTATGACCAGCTCTTCAGAAGGAATGAGTTATGCTGCAATCACTTTAAAATATTTTATGTCAAGAAATCTTTTTGATCCCAGGTGTTTGGAATTCTTTGCATATCTGTGAAAATGAAAGAACCTTCAATACTGGGAGCAGGAAAGCAGCAGCAGTGATGAGACCAGAGTCATTAGGTATCAGTAGGTGCTTGAGCAGGACAAACAAGGAGTCCAGCACAGACTGATACCTGTTGCTGTTTCAGGGGCATAAAATCCTTAGTCCCTCTCTTCTCCCATCCCTCTGTGCCCAGTCGTTCATTAATCCTGTGGCTGGAAGAAACTTTACTCCCTGAGAAACACGCAGGGGAGCGAGACGTGAGGTAACAGCTCGGTGACCGGGGTTGCCCTGGGATACAGAGGGCTGGGATGAGGGGAAGGGGCAGGATCAGGGTCAGATCAGGGAGCTGGGCCAAGGGCAGAGGATGGTGAGCGGGGTGAACGCCGAAGGTGGGGTCAGACACAGAGCGAGACTCGGGGCTGGGGCCAGGGGGTGGGTGAGGGCCGTGAGAGCATCGGGGCCACGGCCCGAGCTGGGATCACGGGGCGGGCGCAGCGCGGGGCCCATCGCTACCGCCCCGGCCGTGCCCGGGGAGCGCGGGGAGTGCGGGACGCGGGTCCGGCGCTGCCCCGAGGGAATTCCCGCGGGGAGCGGAGCGGGAGCACCGGGAGCGGCCCGGCCCCGCCGCACGTCACCAGCCACACCAACAACAGCCGCCGCGCCGCCCCGCCCGCCCAGAGCCCCGGTAGCGCGCCGTGATCGTATAGTGGTTAGTACTCTGCGTTGTGGCCGCAGCAACCTCGGTTCGAATCCGAGTCACGGCATCGCCCGGCGGTACCACGGCACACGGGCTC
>JANPWX010000299.1:255322-296305 GCA_024734555.1 Trochalopteron elliotii
TGGTGGTCCACGCAGTGAGAGCCAGGAGGAGAGAAGAAAAGGGAAAGGGAGATTCTCCTCCCTATCCAGGTGGGATAATCTGCACAGAAGTGTGAGCTCTGCCAGAGACAAACCTGATTTGGGAGCAGAGTAGGGTGATATTGAGCACACGGAGGGGCAGTGTCTGATGGCTCCATGTGGCCTTGTAGGATGCCACTGGCAGGTCTCTGTCCCCACAGCAGGTGATGGTGAGTGTGCTGGGGTTTCTCACCATGGCCCTGTACCACCTCCTGCTGCTGGAAGTGCCCAGCAGGAGCCATGGCCATGGCCTGGCTCTGGTGGGCTGGCTACAGCTGGAGTGGTTTGGTTTGGCTTGGGCTGATCTTTCACATCCATCTTTGTGTCTCTCATGCCTCTTGCATGTGACTCTCCTCAGGAAGGCCCTGCAGCCAGCGACCAAGGCAAAGCATTTCTGCAAGGCTCATGCCAAAGTGTTGAGAGGAGTCTTCCTGGGGCTCCTTGGAGTAGGTGAGGACTTCCTGTCACTGAGACTCCACGTCCCCACCCCTTTGGCCAGCTGTGCCTCCAGACTCTGCTTATTGAACAAGTGTGTGGAGGTTGTATCCACTCCCAGCAGCCTCACAGCCCCCTCTTCACCCCACCACTGCTGCCCAGTTCTATCTTTACCTCACTTCCCCCTGCCCTTTCTCTACCTGCCCAAAGGGCTTACTGTGCCCCTTCTGCTCCCTGCTGGGGTGGTGCTCTTAAGGTCTCCTCACGCAAAGATGGGATCCTCAGTGGTGTCCAGGGAAGGCCATTGGGAGGAAATGAACCTCGTGGTTGGCCCCAGTGAGTTATGAGCCCGTGATCCTACAGCCTTGATGTTTGTGACTCCCTTTTCCAGCCTACCTGTGCTACTTCATTGCGGCCTGTTACCTCAACTTCCAGCGAGCCCTTGCCTTGGTCATCATAACTGCTGTGGTTGTCTTCTTCATCTGCTGGGAAATCTTCACTAAGCACTGTGGGGCAAAGGTTCTGCTGCTCCTCCACCCGGTTGGGAAGTGCTTCCAAAAGTGCTGGCCATGGCTGAAATGGTGAGTCAGGAGAAGGCAGGGCCAGCACCTGGGTTCCCTCCCATGGCTCTGCCAGCACAGGCACAGCTGATGGCATCAGGCTGTGCTCTAGTGCTGTGCTGGCACCTCACAAATGGTGAGCATGGCCCAGCCTGAGAACCACTTAAGAGCCATTGCAGAAATGTCTTGCTCCTCTGCCTCAGTAGTGTGGTGGCTGAGCCCCAGGTTTATTCAGATGCATGGACCTTACAGTGGCAATTCCATCACAATCGGCTCCTGCCCTTCATGACCTTCTCTCCCTATGGGGACATCATCATGCTGACAGTCTGGGGTTTCCTCTGCAGGATCCTGTGGGTGGCCCTCCTGGCAGGCTTGATTGTGTGGCTGGTTTTGGACACTGGCAGAAACCCAGAGCAGCTCATCTCATTAGGTGGCTTCTGCTTTTTGGTGCTGTTCCTGTTTGCCTTCTCCAAGCACCATGGTGCGGTACGTGTCTCAGGTGTGACTCGACCATCAGTCCCCTCACAGTGTTCACCAGCACTGGAGAACAAGTACTTTGTTGCCCCTGGCATTCCCTTCTCTGGAAGAAGCAGAAGCCCAGCAGAGCTGGGCAGAGCTGGGTGCAGCCTGGGGAGCTGAATGGTTGGATGGACAGACCCCAAAGCCACCTCACTGCTCTTCCCATTGCTCTCCTTCCCACTTCCCAACCCAGGACTCCCCTGCATTGCCTCTGTCCTGTTTTCTGCCATGTCCCTGTGGGTCAGACCCAGAAACCCAGCACCAGACCCACACCTGGGCTTCAGGTGCCTTGGGAGCCTTGGTCAGAAGTGACTGAAGTCCTGGTGGCTTCCAGCCCAAACTGCTGCAATGCTTTGGGCAGTCCCTCCATCCTCCTCCTCCAAAGGGTTATTGAACAGACAGTTTCAGTCTAGCAGGTGTGTCCTACCAGTCATCATAAGGTCTTTGTGCTTGTATCCCAGGTCAGCCCGGCTGGTTATGTTCCAGCCAATTCTAGAGTCTCACCAACTCATTTCTGGGTGTCACCAACCCACATTGGTTGGTTTCTGTGACACTTTAGTGGTCTCCCCATGATCTTCACCCCAGGGCAGTGTGTGGTGTTTGTCATGTGCTGCTGTTGCAGCAGCTGGAAACCAGAAGGAGAAGCCTATAGGCCTTGAAAACATTTCAGGTCCTGTTCTGCTTTTTGTCCCCAGGTGTCCTGGAGAGCTGTTTTCTGGGGTCTTGGTTTGGAGTTCTTACTTGGACTCTTTGTCATCCGAACGACTCCTGGCACCCAAGCTTTCCAGTGGCTGGGAGACCAGGTCCAGGTACTGCATCTATTCATCCCATCCTGTGCTTGTACCCTGAGATTACCAGGAAAAGCAGAATGTGGCATGGGGAAGGAACATAGCAGGGATTGCATGCTCACAAACACTTTTGTTTGGGACTGGAGTGAAGCCAGCTCTTCCCTGGTTTTCTTTCTTTCCCAGAGCCCTCGGTGTGCTCTCCCTTCTGTGCTGTAGCAGAGCCCTGTGGCTTTGGGACAGCCCACCAGTATCCCCATCTTAGGTCTCAGAGGGTCATTCTCTAGTGTGCAGTGAAGTGAGCTGTGGGACTGGGGGCACAGCCCCTCACTAGGCAGAATGAGATACCAGGGAAGGACCTGATGGAGATCTCTGTTCTACCTGTGTAATTTCTTCCCTTGCAGTACTTCCTGAGCTACACCACAGCTGGCTCCAGCTTTGTCTTTGGGAACACACTCATTGAAGACGTCTTTGCCTTCCAGGTCAGCCAAGGAATGGGGCATGGGGAGGTTTTCTTCTGGTCTGCCTCTTTGCTGGGTCCCAGAGAGCAGAGAGCTAAATGCAGCCAGATCTGCTGTGGTAGAGCTCACAGAGAGCTCACAGATCCATCTCAGAGATGGATCTCCCCAAGCTGTGTTTACACCTGTGGACTTCTTCAGTGCCATGGAGGATTTGCACTGGTCCCTGTCCCTCCTGCCAGCCTGGCTGAGTGTTGTGGCACCCCAGTAGTGTGGGCTGGCAGTGCAGTACCACACCATGCCCAGCCTGGTGCCCATGGGTGCTGGGATGTGTGGCTCAGCTCTGCTTTAACCCTGTGCCTTGCCTGCAGACCCTGCCCATCATTGTTTTCTTCAGCTGTGTGATGTCCATCCTCTACTACCTCGGTGTCATGCAGTGGCTTATTCTCAAGGTAGGGCCTCACTCCTAGATCTGGGATGGCAGTGGAAAGGAGAAAAACCTGTTGTGTTCGCTTGTCTACTATGGTCAGCTGAGAGATGTGCCAGGAAAATTGTCATGGTACTAATTTGGGGGGATTTGTCCTGCTTACAAGAGTAGACACAAGCCCCGTCTTTCTAGTGTGTCCTTCTAAGAATGCCAAAAAACCTGAACCTTAGAGCTGATGCTTCCCAGGATCACCTCCATGCAGGGGCCAAACAGTGCCTGGCTTCATGGGTATGGTGGCAGGGTGCCAGGAACCTCTGTCAACACGGTGGCCTTGTCTTTCCCCAGATCTCCTGGCTGCTTCAAGTCTCCATGGGCACCAGTCCCACTGAGACTCTCAGTGTGGCAGGGAACATTTTTGTGGGACAGGTAAGGTCCTGGGCAGCAGATACAGCTCCTCAGTGCTTGCAGCTGCACCTGCCCTGGAGAAAGGGTCTTCTCCTTCCCTATGAGACCTGTGGGGCCCTGTATGGCCCCATCCCAAGGACAGCAGGGTTTTCTCTTCCACAGACCGAAGCCCCACTGCTCATCCGCCCGTACCTGGCAGACATGACCCTGTCAGAGATCCATGCTGTGATGACTGGTGGCTTTTCCACCATTGCAGGCAGTGTGATGGGTGCCTACATATCCTTTGGGGTGAGTGCACAAGCAGTTGGAGCCACACGCTCCCTGCTGCAGGGTACTGACATGCAAGAACTGCCCTGGACTTGATGAGAGAAGACCCCCAGCAGGGGCCTCATGGTCCCCTTCCATAAGCAGGATGAGAGCAGGGTGTCCAGACTTACCTCGTCCCAAAGACACCTCATCCAGCCCCACCTTTGCTGGCCTGGCCAGAACCCTAGAGCTCACCAGGTAGAATGCAGTGCTAAGGGACCCTTACTGTGTGTCCCTGCACAGCAAGCAGGGTAAATCCCACAGAATTGTGGGATAATACAGCCTGGAAAGACTCTCTGGGGGGAGTCTCTGGTCCACCCTCCTGCCAACTGAGGTCATGGCAACTGAGGGGATGGCCAGGGCCTTGTCCAGGTTGGTGGTGAACATCCCATGGATGGAGATCTTCCTCAAAGTCTCTGGTTTCCCTCAGAGGTGCCTCAGACACAAAAAACAATTTTTCCTTATATCCAACTGAAACTGTGTCTGTGATTCTCGCCTTTTCACTGGCTGTCACTGAGCAGTGTCTCCCCTCCAACCCCCTTTTAAATAGAAACAGCAATACCCACCCCCTTCCTCTTTTCTCCCTGCTCCTCCAGCCTTTCCTGGGCACTTCTGGCACCAGGCCCCCAGGGATGCCCTCTCCAGTTCATCAGTGCTCTGAATAAACCTTCCCCTTAACCTGCTGCCTGAGCTCCTGCTATTTAAACATTAATTAGTCTCCTTAAATGGGGAATCAAAGGTGGAAGGTCAGAGAAATGAGATGTTGCCAGGGGAGGGGTGAGGCTGGGAGCTTGGCCCTTCATCAGCAGGTAGAAGTTAACAGTGTTATCCAGCCGATTGCTCTGATACTGGTAAAAAGGAACAAGGAAGGGACAAGAACCATTATGATTAAGTCAAACAGCATGACAGATTAGCATCACCAGGGCTACAATCACTGCAGCTCCAGCAATCTCCTCCATCCAGCCAGCTGCCCCATGTGCACAGCTGCTCAGATGGGAAAACCAGCCAATTTTCCCACCTTGAGGAAGTGGAGAGCCCTGAACTGCTCTGAGTGTCACTGGCTGATGCCAGCCACGTACTGGGATGCCCTGGGGTGGCAGGTTATGGGGCACAGAGGTACCAATGCCTTGGGATCAATCACATTGCAGATTGATGCAGCATCGCTGATCGCAGCCTCTGTGATGGCTGCGCCCTGCGCCCTCGCCATGGCCAAACTCGTCTACCCTGAGGTGGAGGAGTCCAAGTTCAAGGGCAAAGCAAGCATCCGCCTGGCCAAAGGGTGAGTGAGGAGAGGGGCACTGGAGTGGGGCTGCATGAGCCCTTCTACTGCAGGGAAGCCGTGGGGGCACTTGGGGCACAAGTGGACGCTGAGGGTGGCCCAAGGCTGGGAGAGCCTGTGGTGTGCACACATCCATGGAGTGAGCGCTGACCTGGCATGGGGGACGCCCAGCCAGATGAGTGCATTGGGGTCTTTTTCCACGCAGGGAAGAGAGGAACATCCTGGAAGCTGCTAGCAACGGGGCTGCCACCTCTGTGGGGCTGGTGGCCAACATTGCAGCCAACCTCATCGCCTTCTTGGCCGTGCTGGAGTTCATCAACGCTGCCCTCCGCTGGTTCGGGGAGATGGTAGACATCGAGGGTCTCACCTTCCAGGTATCCCCAAGAGCTGGTTGGAGCTGCCACATCCTGCATCCCCCACCCATCCCCACCTTTGCCCGCTGCCTCAGTGGGCTGCTGAGACCCTTGCTGGGTTTTTGGCACATCCTGGCAGCGGATGTCCAATCCGGGGGCTGTGCAGGTCGGCTCTGAGTCGTTCCCTTCTGGGATGCTTTTCCCAGGTGATCTGCTCCTATGTCCTCATGCCTGTGGCCTTTCTCATGGGGGCAGACTGGGCAGACTCACCGGTGGTGGCTGAGCTCCTGGGGATCAAGATCTTCCTGAACGAGTTTGTGGCATACCAGCAGCTGGCCACGTACAAGAAGAACCGTCTGATGGGCCTGGAGGAGTGGGATGGGAACCGCAAGCAGTGGATATCTGTGAGGGGCACCACTACCCTGCCAGCACAGGGCAGGGGTAGAGCCAGCTGGAATGGGGCAGGGGACCTGGCCAGGCAGACAGGTGGGGGACAGGCAGAGGATCATAGAAACATTTAGTTTGGAAGAGTCCTCTAAGATCATTGAACCAGGATGGTGGTGGTGGGAGTGGGAGGGCACCTATGTCCAGGTACACTTGGATGTTTGCTAATGACTGGCTGTGGGAGGAAGGAGTCAGTGAAGCCCTTTCCCATTTATCCTGCTCCTTGATGGGACAGATCATGGTGATACAGGGGCCCTTGTCCCCCCAGCCCAGCCTCTTCCAGGGAGAGCCTTCATCCTTGCTCCCAAAAATAGCTGATGGAGAAGGGGTTGCGGTGGGGGACTTCTATCATGTCTATGTGGGAGCTCCAATGTGGTGCTCAGCTCTGGGTGCTCTGGGACTGCTCCTGGGCAGAGGTGACCATCCCCTGCTGCTGTGCCCTCCAGGAGCGAGCCGAGAGCATCACTACCTTTGCCCTCTGTGGATTTGCCAACCTCAGCTCCATTGGCATCAGTCTGGGAGGCCTGGGTAAGTGTGACCTATGTCCTGAGTAGCTGGGCACTCAGGGAGTGGGGTCCTGGGTCAGGGAGCAGGACCTCAGCTGAAGCAGGAGGAATTTGCTGCCCTTAAGCCTCCATGTTTAGTCTCTGCCAGACAAGAAACAGGATTTGCATGAGGTGACCAGGATGGTTTTGCAGTGCACCCATGGGCAAGAGCATGTACATGTCCCCTCAAGCCTGGGTGTCACCCAGCCACAGGGGAAAGAGCAGAGAGACTCCAGTGCTGGGAGTGCTCATGGCTCTGGTGGATCACCCATAAGTGCAGGGTGGGCACAGTGCTCTGCCAGGATGGGCAGACAGCACACTGGGTGCTGGCTGGGATCACCACATCCTCCAGACAGCAGGAGTTGGGGTGGGCAGGGCACTATGTGGCAGAACCAGCTCAGGACTGAGGACACATCCCTCTCTGTCCCCCACCCAGGGTAGAGCAGGAGCAAGGATCTGACTCACCCCAGTGTCTGTTTTCCCCCACAGCTTCCATGGTGCCCCAGCGCAAGGGTGACCTTGCCTCCGTGGTGCTGCGGGCCCTGCTCACTGGCATCTGTGTCTCCATGCTCAATGCCTGCCTGGCAGGTAGGTCTGCCCACTGCCAGCAGGGCCAGAGAGATCCAGGGACAGGCACAGGGCTGAAGATCCCATAAATGCAGCATTCAGGGATGGAGGTGGCTGGCCTGTCCCCCCATGGCTCTCCCAGAGCCTTCAAGCCCTGCTCTCCCCTCATGGCAGCCCAAGCCCAACAAGCTCTCCTGGGGCTCCTCATCCTTCTCTGGGCTAGAGAACATTTTGAAGGCAACTTTTGGAGTATTGCAAGGGGCTCCCTAAAGTCTTGGGGGGTGAGGTGGGATGGCTCATGGGACCTGCACAGTCCCAGGTACAGGATTTACAAGCAAATATAGTCAAGGTGTGGGACTTGTGAGCGGGCACGGGGTACAGGACTCACAGCTTGCTCGGGGTATGGACCTTGGATCCATGGTACCTCTGAAGTCCCAACAGGAGACCTTGTCCCCCAGGTCTCCTCCATGTGCCAACACAGGTGGGTGACTGTGCAGTGTTCTTCAACAACACCAACTTCAACTCGACCAGCTACACTATGTACACCTGCTGTAAGCAGCTCTTTGCCAGGTGGGTGTGAAGGGCCCTGAAGCCATCTGGCCCTGCCCAAGGACCCAGGTGGTGGGGCAGCAGCTTGTCCTGACCCTGTGTCTCTCCTTCCAGCTCAGTGCTCCAGAATGGGACTCTCTCCTTCACGGGATCCTGGGCTGAGCAGGCAGGCAGTGTGCATTGGCTCAGAGAGTGCTGCACGTTCTACAACCACACGTCCTGTGCAGGGACAGTCTAGAACTGGGGGAACACCAGGGCCTACAAGGCCTATCCCCAAAGGTAGAAAAAAACCCAACAGAAACTTGAGCATTTGGTCTTTTCCACTCGTGCTGATGGAAGCTGAAGACACCTTGCAACCTGCAGCCTTAGGTGCTGGCCCTGTGGACACAAGGGAGCAGCTCCCAAATATCCCAAATAAATTATGGCAACCCCTTGTGTGCTTGCCCTCAGACCCCTTCTGGCCCCTGACTATGGCTATCCCACACAGCACAAGGTCCTTTGCTGGGGCTGCACCCCATGCCCACTGCAGACCTTGCAAGCTGAGCCCCTGTCTGCTGCCAGCCTTAGGCTCTGGCACCAACCTCCCTTCTCTCCCCCACAGGGCACAGATGGGGTAAAACCAGTGCTTGAAGATGTTTCTTTCCCCCAACCACAAAGCCAACACATCCCACTGGGTGCACCTCTCCCAGAGCGACCACAGTGCCAGGGAACAGGCCAGTCCTTCTCGCTTTATTGCACTTGAGAGCACCCAGTTGCCAACGCAGCCACGTTATGTACATTGGCATTTTACAGTTACCCAACGACAAAGGACCAGGAGCCCAGAGCATGCCACGCTCCCAGCCTGGCCCCTTCCCTCCACCAGGCTGCCCTGAGCCACTGCTTGGGACTCCACCCTGCAGGGTGGTGTCACTGGCACCCAGCACCCTCCTGCAATGCCCTGAGGAAGGGGATGCTCTGCAGAGTGATGGAACAGACAGCTCCTGTGCCTGTCCATCACTGCCTCGAGACAGGGGTAGCAGGATTTGGAGGGGGTACTGCCAGCTGTTGCTGGAGTCCAGCATGTGCCAAGCAGGGGTGATGCTGAGCACCAGATTGTGCTGTGGGGCTGGGTCATACAGGGTCTAGGTATGGCACAGGGGCAAGGAGGGTGAGTCCTGTGGGCTGGACACCTCCACGTGCCAAGGCAGAGTTTGGTATGGAGGGGAAGTTGCCCCTTTGCCCTGCTCCCAGGTATCCCATGTGAGGTAGAGCATCCTTACCATAGCACTGGCCACCATCCAGAGCAGCACAGCCACCCTCAGCAGCCACCCAGCAACGGGGTGGGAGACTTCCCTGGGAAGCAGGGGAGGGCAGGGGTGCAAAATCCCACCCCTGTGCAGCTGCTGGTACCAGTGCAAACACCCCACCCTGGAACCAGCCAGCACCCCAGAGCCCCACACCATAGCACAGGAGCCCTGCAGTGATTGCTGGAACCCTCTGCAGGAAAAAGGGTGTGCCAGGGCACAGGGGACTGCCTGGGCACTGGTGGGGTTCTCATCCTTGACAGTGCTGGCAAAGCTTGGCCCGGTCACTTTATGGGGACACAGAGAGGGACACGAGATGCTGGGAGCCAGGAGGGTCCAGGACTCCCAGTTTGCTGGGGAGCCAGGCAAGGACATGGTGCCTGCAAAGCCTGAGGGAGAAGCTCTGCCCCTGCCTTAAGGAAGGCCTAGGGAAAGTTGAGAGAGGAAAGCGAGTCCGAGCGTGGAGAGGCACACGGCCCCACAGGCTCCAGCTGAGAGGTACTGGGGAGGTGGCCCGAGGCTCACAGCCCCTGCAGCCCTGGCCCAGCTGCTCACAATTAGCACACACCACACAATGCAAGCGCTGCAGGCCAGGAGGTGCCCCATGGAGAAGGCCACTGCCAGGGTCTCTCCTTCCCATACTGGTCACGTGCTGGGCCCAGGCTGGGGGCCAGAGGAGGAATCTCAGCTGCAGCAGCTCTGACTACTGTGGGCAGCCAGCTCTGTTGCTCTCTCCTGACCTGGGTTTGCAGGCTGTTGGGGCCTCCCCTGTTTCTGCAGCTCTCCTGGAGCTCTTGGGGCTCACAGAAGCCTTGCGGGTACCCTGAGGACTTGTCAGCAACTTCTTCTGGAGCTGGGGGCTGGACTGGGCAGACTTCCTGCCCAGGGATGGACTCTTGGAGCCCTTGGGCTTGGCTGGCTCCAGCATCTTCAGGCCCAGGATGCTGCAGTAATGATTGCACTTGTGAACGGCCGGGAACTGCTCCAGCAGGGAGGGGAAGCAGCTCTCCTTCAGCCCCTGGTACCTGCCAACAGAGTTATCCTCAGCTCCTGCTTTGCACCAGGAGATGTCTCACCAGAGCAGGGAGGTGAGGATGGAGCCTAACCACGGTTATCACCATTGCCCCTGTCAGGTAAGCTGCAGAGCTGGGGACAGCCAGGGCCACCCTGCTCCAGAGCTGGAAGTCACTCACCCTTTCAGGTTGGTAGCGATCCGCACGTTGGTCAACTTCCAGCCCACTCCTGTAATTTAAGAGGACAATCAGTCTCTGTCAAGAGGACAAGCCACCAGCACCAAGGGCAGGTCATTGCCTTGGGTAGAAGGCTCCATGGCATGGGGGGAAGAGAGAGGCAGGAAGGTAAGCCTGGGGCTTTTCTTCCTTTCCCAGGCTGGAGGGTGGTGACGGGCCATGGGCACCACACAGGAGATCCCTTTACCTTCCATGTCAGTCACGAGGATGTTTCCATTTGTCCACTGGTAAACCCAATGCTGGAAGGTGCAGCATTTGAGCACAATCTCCGAGGTGCCTCGTGCCACCAAGCTGCCATCCCTCTCAGTGACACAGTACTGCTCACAGGGCCTGCCAAGGTCCTCCTCCATTGTGGCATAAGGGATGTTGTTGGCCGGACGATAAATCAGGTACAGAGGAATTATCCTGTGTGGGAGTTGACAGACACTGTCAGCATGGTGACCTCTCCCTCCTCTGCAACTGGAGATTCACACCACGGTCTGCAACCCTGACTTTTGCCTTCCTCCCAATATCCCTTCTATTTGTGGGAGTGGAGTGCACTGCCTTTGGGATGCCCCATCACCCACAGGGAATCTTCCCACTGTCCCCTGCAGTGCTCTGCCAGGGCATCAAGCCAGTGGAGCAGCAGCACATCACTTACTCGGGCACTGCTCCAAAATCAGGGACGGCTCGTGCCTCAGCAGCAAAGATCTTGCAATACTCACGGCTGGAGTTTTGGACTTTACATTCCTGGAAGTACAAACAGAAGAGTCAAGAACCTGTCCCATCTTGCACCAATGCCTCCCCTGGGACCACTGCCAATTGCTCCCTGTCCTGGTGGTCAAAGGGTGATGGGAAAGTCCTGAGCAGCTCCACGCTGAAGAGCTGAAGCCAAGAATGGCAAGGACGTGTCCAGCCCCTTGGGTAGACCACTCCAGAGCATTCCAAAAGTGGAAGGAAATGGCAAAAGTGGGCACAGAGCTGGGGACTGTCTGGGGGCCAACTCACACACAGGTGGGGAAGGTGGGAGGGAGAAAGGTGGATGGTGGTCCACAAAGATGCCCACCTGGATGGTGATATCATAGTTCTTCTCGATGAGGCTGTTCTCATTCTTGGTCCCAAAGATGATGAAGTTGTGCACTTTGATGACGCAGGTGTGGCCGGACTCAAAGACAGGCTCCAGGCCATAAATGGCTCTGGCACGGCAGGCCTTGCGCAGGAAACCAGCTCCCACCTCCATGTCCTCGCTCACCACGCGCCCGAAGAGCTTATCCCCCCAATAGCCTGCATCAGCCAGACCCTTGGCAAACACCATGGGTGTCATCTCGATCTCCTCTCCAACTGGTGGGGGGAAGAGCTGGTGAGGGGGGGACAACACGGGCACGTCCTGCTGCTGCCCCAGAGCTGCCTGCCCCACTCAGCAAGGGGCAGAGTCACAGCTCATCACGTGGCTCTTACCTTCAATCTCTTCCCGCAGGATAAATCCTGACAACACTAGAGGAGACAGAAACCAAAGAGGTGTCAAGGTCCTGCCAGGATCCCATCCCTTGCCCCATGCACTTACACAACTAGGGATGGCAGGTAGGATGGTGGGAATCAACTGGTGCACAGAGGAAGAAGCACCTCACAGAAGTGGTGTTACAGAAAGTGCCAAGGCTCCCCCACTGCAGCCTGGCACCAAGCCTTCTCCACACCACCCCACGGCACACCCAGGAAGCTGTGAGAGGGCTCCTCACCTTCTGGGCTGAGCAGGAAATCTGTGGAGTCGGTGCCATACTCGTTGCTGATCACACAGCGATAGACTCCACAGTCCTTCTGGGATGCCTGCACAACCGCCAAAGCTGCCTGGCCCTCATCACCAGCACTGGAAGAGAAATGGAGCATGGCCACACCCCCGTGTGGTGGTGGGAGGCCACATGGGAGCCCTGTGACAGGCACCGTGGGTGGGCAATGTGCTGCCCTTGAGGGGATGGAAGAAGGCAACAAACTAAGCCATCCCAAGGGCAGGCCTGCTGCTCCCCCAGCATGTCACACCCCCAGGAGTCCTGGTGGTTTGTCCTAAGAGAGATGCTTATCCTCCAGGCAAGCCCTGAAAAATCTGGCTGGTATTGGGGCTACAGACTGATAAAGGTACTTGCCTCTGAGTGAGGCTGGGTCAGGGCTTCAGAGAGGGAAGAGGTGGAACCCTCATCCTGAGACCCACTGGCTAAGCAGGCTCTGCTCTGGTCTGCTGGAAGACAGTGGCCACACCTGCACGTCTGCCCCAGCTCAAATATCTGCGCCAGAATCATCTAACTTACTGTCAGCTCATTATAAAGGCAGCTCAGGGGACACCAACAGCATCAGGCAAATCCTAACTGATGTGGATGATGTCCCTACAGAAATCCTCTGGGCTTGAGAACAAGTTGCTCTCCATAGTAGACCCAAAGGATACAACCAGCTGTCTGAATATGCTCTCCCTGTGCAAGGGCAGTGCCAAGGGTAGAGAGGGCACAGCCAGAGCAGCTTTTTCCCAGCAGTTGTTGCATGGAAGACCCTCCCAGCACTGCTGGAAGGCTGCCATCCTCACATGGATCCTTTGGGGTCCCAGTTTTGCAGTTCACACCCAGCTCTTGATTTCTATGATGGGCATAACATCTTCTCTGCCCTCCCCAAGGTTTGGGTACCCAAAGCAGACACTCCAGATGGAGCATCAATAAGATAAATTTGGCAGCAACTCCCCATCTGGGCAATCCTTCCCTCCATGAGCACTGATATGATGAAGTTCACATCGTACTGTGCCATGCACTGAGCTTCCCATGCTGCCTTAGCAAGAGGGGCACCTTCACCCCAGCCAAGGCAAGGAGAGGGATGTGACAACAAGGTGACAACAAGGACTGTGCTGTCATGGAGCCAACAGGTTACCTCCTTTGGGCTTCAGCCACAGGGATCTCGTCCTTGTACCACGTCAGCTTAGAATCACTCAGGATATTGAAGAACTGGCACCAGAGTTTCAGGTTTCCTGATGCATCAGAAAATTGTTCTGCCCTGATCTTACGGACCACCTGTGGAGCTGAGGACAGGGTGCAAAGAGATGGGTGGTGAGACACAGAGTGCTGGCCACAGCTCAGGGGACAGCCCAGCCCACGCTGCTGCTCAGGGCTGTGGGTGTCACGGGTGTCAGCACGTGTAACAACACTGCCTTCCCAGGGGAGGTCTCAGAGCTCCACTGGGATAAACAGATGGGATACAAACCATACAAATTTGTTCAACAGTGCAGCACTGCAATACCCAGTGAGGCTTGGCCAGAGGAAGGGCAGAAAAACACTATGGAATATTGGAGGAAACATTCATCTACTGAAGTAGGAATTTATCATGGTTACCCTTACTTTGCAAGAGTGCTGATTCCCATGAGAGTATCACCTGGTTCCTTCAACCCCAGGATTATGCTTTTTTTAATCTGATGCCACGAGGAATCAAATTAGCATTGACCACAGATGTGGAAGAGGAGTGTGTGCCCTGTGATGCCCACTGAATCATGGAATCACAGTTTGGGTTTGAAGGGACTTTAAAGACCATCTTGTTCCAACCCTCTTGCCACGAGGAGGGACATTTTCCACTCGACCAGGTAGCTCAGGATCCCCAACCAGCATCAGGCTTGATGAGGACCAGAACACAGAGACCAAAACTAAGAGGACTCTACGACCCCTGGGGCTGGGGAAGCCCAGGCTGCGGAGACAGTCAGTGTCTGAGCTGCTGCCTCTTGCACTCCTCATCCCTCCCTGCACTGGGATAGAAGTCTTGGGGGAGACTTTTGGCTTTCACACAGCCAAAAGCTGATGCTGAAAACCCTGCAAATGCACTTTGTGGCCCTAGCTGACTATCACTGGCTCCCTTTGTGCAACAAGGGAATGCACTTCATGGGGATTCTCTCTTCCCTCACCTTTAAATGGGTTATTTGTTTTCTGGGACTCTGCTGGTGGTGCTTCTGGCTTAGCATCTCCAGGGACCTCTTCGTCACCACAGGTGTCAGCTGCAGGCTCCTCATACAGCTTAGGAACCTCCAACGTGGCCATCTTCCTCATGAGGGTTGGAGAGCACTGCTCTGAGGGAGAGGATGGAGCTGGGGCAGGAGAAGGCAACAAGGATGCATTCTTCCTGGACTGCCGTGGTGAAACAGTCGGACTTCTTGTGTGCCCCAGGCTCTCTGGGGTTGCCTCTTCTTCCACCCCCACCTGTTTGGGTTTTGGCAAGTATATTTTACGCCGGGCCCCCAAAGCAAGCTCTTCTGGTGTGGCACAAGGTAGCACTGCCAGAGGGTCAGCAGGGCTCTCTTCAGAGCTCTCTGGAGGCAAATCAGAAAGAGGAGGAGCCACTCCTGCTGTGGGCATGCTGCCCACCACGATGGAGGGCACTGAGAGCGGGGGCGGCCCCTCGGCCTCAGGAGCGGCCCAGGTGCGTCTCTTTGGTGGCACAGGCCTGCAAGCCAGCATCTCCTTGCTGGTAACAAATTCCTCATTAATCATTCCTGTGATCCGTCTGGATGTCCTGGGGGTTAGAGGCAAGTTCTCTGCTGTCTGGAAGAGCTGGTTGTTTTCTACTTTTTCCAAAACTTTCCTTGAGGTGCGAGGGCTAAGGCCAGCAATGCCTATCTCTGGGATCATGCTTTCTTCTGCATTTGGCTGCTCCCTGTCCCCAGAGTCAGTGTCCCCTTTTGTGGCATCCTTACTGCTATCTGACATTTTTAAAAGTAGCAGCAGGTAGTTTTTTAAAGAGGAAACCAGGTTTTTGTGCTGCATTTTCTCCTCCAAAGACATCTCCTGAGATCTCTCTGAGCCGGGCAGGACCAGCGGTACCTGTGGCTGAACCTCAGAGACTCCTTCCCAACTCCCTGAAAATGCTGCTGGCTCCTGGCACGGAGCTGTGGCTGTCAGGAGTCCTCCCTCCTTCCCTTGAGGTCCCATGGGCACTGGCTTGGCATTCTCCTCCTCTAACGTGACGGCTGAAAACATCTCTGGTGGGGCAGATCCATCTGTCGCTGTCATTTCTGTTTCTCCACTCACAGGAGGCAGCAGCTGGGCCCCAGATGGGACCTCTCCTGCAGTGGCCTCCATCCCTGGGCTGCCATTAGCTGCCAGCAGTGCCTCCTGAGCCACTGACGGCCTCACTGCAGGAGCAGGAAGCAGCTCTTCCTTGGCAAGAGAAACTGAAGCAGGAGCTGCCATTTTGGTGTTCTGATGGCCCAGAGGTGTCCCTCCTGCCTCCCTGTGCACAGCCCCAAGGCATGGCTCTGCTGCATCACTCCCTCCTGTCCTCACACCAGGATGGCTCCCACACAACTCTGCTCCTGCCTCTTTGCTCGTCCCATTCTTGACTGTCTGACATGGGATTTGTTCAAGAGGAGTGTTTTCTCCAGGTTCTGGAGGAGTCAAATTTTTTAGCAATGACTCTTTCCCACCTTGGCTTTTGTTCTCTTGATTTAACAGTCCTGGCTGAGTCTCTCTGTCCTCAAGAGCACGGGAATGTCTTTCTGCCTGTTTCCTGGGGGTTGGGTGCTCCTTGCCAGACTGTACATGGTCTGGAGAAGGTGTTGGTGGCTTTGGTGGCTCCTGAGGTCTAAACCGAGGATTTGTCCTTTTCACAGCCCCCCTGGTTTCCTGGCAAACAGGCACCTCTTTCCTGACCTCCTCTGGCTTACTCGCTTGCTGACTGGTCTCTTTGGTTGGACTGGACACTGGATGCTTTAGGTCACCAGGAGATTGTCCAACTCTTGTTGCAACCTAGTTAAAAAAAAAAAAAAGGAAATTAGCATCATGTTACTGCCTGGGTCTGTGCAATCATACTTGTGGTCCACCTGTACCATATGGCACTGCCCAAATTCTTCTTGAATCATGGGAATTACCCTGATGCCAGTGTTACTCTGTCATCCAGGGTCTGATGGTTTCACCATCATCCCACAGGAGTGGGTCCCACCTATCAGGCTGTACAAAATGTTTCTTCTTTTAATCAGCTCCAGCCTTTCTGCCTTTCAACAGCCTTGCTGTGCACAGAGGCAAGAGATCTGCCTTTCTAAATCATTCAGTGGCTTTTAATTCAATCTCCTCTGACTCAGCGCCTTCCCAAAGAGCAAAACTTGCCCATTTTCACCAGCCACTGCTGACACCTGCCATAATTCCCTGGATGTTTTTAAAGACTGAGTGTTCCCCTATCTCCACTGTGAGATGGGGCATGTCACACACTATCAGGACGAGGCTGCCCAGATGATTTATGGAGAAACTGTACACCCTGACGTTATCAGCACTATTCAGCCATTCTGTGTCTCTGACGTTTGGGAAGCTCAAATGTTTCCGACCGCAGCTGCACCCAGCAAACGTGTCAGCAAGCTGCCTGCTGTGACAGCCAAGCTTTATCCTCAGGAGAGCTGCCCAAATCCTCCAGCCAAGGAGCACAGTCTATTTTTGTAGGGGAGGCAGCAATAACGTGGTACATGCTCTGCCTGGCTGATGCTCTGCATCACCAGGACAATGGCACAGGGACAGGATCCCCCTTCCACCCTTAGCAGGAGGATCTGCTGCTAAGGATCTTCTCCTGAGGTCACTGACTTGAGTGTTAAGCCCCCCAAAATGAACACCACGGGAAAGGAGGACTGTGGCACTTAGACCTCTATTTTGTGCTGCTTCTGCTTCATTTGGTAGCTTGGGGAAAAGAGGAAAGCAGCATTCTCTCAGCATCCCCCTTCCCAAGCAAACAAAGGAATTAGAGAATGGTTTGTGTTAGATGGGACCTTAAAGCTCATCTCATTACAATCCCTGCTGTGGGCAGGCACACCTTCCACTAGACCAGGTTGCTCCATGACCTGTCCAACCTGGCCTGGAACACGTCCTGGGATGTGGCAGCCACAACTTCTCTGGGTAACCTGTGCCAGGGATTCACCACCCTCACAGGGAAGAATTGCTTCCCAATCTCCCATCTGACCCTGCCCTTTGACAGTGAAAGGCCATTCCTCCTTGTCCTGTTATTCCATGCCCTTGTCCAAAGTCCCTCTCTAATTGCTAGGGCAATATGAGTATTGAAGGGCTGGGGTGGGGGAAGCACCATTAAAAGCTATTCCTACCCATAAAATTAAAGAAATATAATCATATCATCAGTTTAAAACTTAGACAGGAGCGATTACCATGCAAATCTAGTTTCTTCTCTGCTCCTATAGAGGAGGATGTCCAGAGCCTGGCTACAGTCTGGCATTTTGCTAGAGATAAATCCAGCTCAGAAGTCCTGAGCATAAGGCCCAGCTATGTCCCAAAGCCACTCATGCTATGACCTTTCTTTTTTGAGAACAAAAAAGGAAAAGACAAGTAAGCCCTGTCCTGGGGGATGAAAATATCCTGAAATATGCCTGGAATCGACCTTAAACGGCTTTAAACCAGCTTATTTGCTCTCACAAAAGCTTGAGGACTTTCCCCAGCAGCACCAACAATCTGAAGCATTCAAATTCAAATCAGAAGCATTCCCTTTTGTCTCCTCAAAGGCATACCAGCTGACAAGTTACAGGTTTCCCTCTGTGAGTGGAAGCTTTTAAAGAGAAAAAAATCTTGACGCGTGTCAAAGGCTCAGGGATGACAGCCCAAGCCTGGCTGCTGCACACCAGCATTTTTCCAGGGTTTTTGAGAGGGAGAGGTGTTAAAAAGAGCAGAGAGGGAAGAAACAAATGGCTTTGCCGTGGGCTGGCCTGAACAGCAATAATTTCTGCAGCAGTATGTGATACTGGTGGGTCCATATGAAGATGAGTTCACAGCACTGTGCAGCAGCAAGGCCAGAAACCAGGTGTGCACTGCATAACACAGCAAGTTCTTACCAGCAAAACTGCACCCACCAATGGCTACAGAAATTTAAGAGAGGAAGAAAGGATATTTTTTCCCACTGGAGCACCCATCATCAGTCCCTTATGCACTGTGGATTTTTCCACATTCTGAAATGTGTGTGTTACCTACAAAATGAGAGGTGCTGCACCTGGAGCCTTGTCTGTACTGAAAGTGTGCACCTACCACAGCCCAGACTCCAAATCCTGATAGCACCTGCAAACTGCACTCAGAGAATCTTTTATGACAGAAGGGGCCATTAAAGAAAAATGGGGGAAAAAGAGTCCAGTAGCTTCCAGTCTAATATTTTCATGGGAAATACTTCAGGTTAGGTGACAAAAATAGCAGTTGACTAAAATATCCTCTGAGGGTCAGAAGCAGGTGCTGTGCCCTGGCGCTTCACCATCACCACAATGAGTCTCCCGACAGAGATTTTCCACCAGGGATGGGCCAAAAAAATAGTCCAGACCTACTGTATACACGTTGCACTGTAAACAAAACTCGAGGCCCTGAGGGTGCAGCTCACATGGTAGCTCATCTGCATGTGGGGCTCCTTAACTAAAGCTCCCTCGTTAAACTGAACAGATGCCATCACAAGGCACCCACTCCCAGCTATAAATACCCATTCAGTGCTCCCTGCCGACCTGAAGTGAAAACATTTTGCATGAGGTCAGCCTGCCGATTAAACCGGAGAGCCCCAGGCCACCGAGACCAGCTGCTCGAATGGCCCCGACTTACATCTCTCACCACCTCAGCTGACATTTGCTTGGAGATGGGGTGGAAGCTCTGCTGTCTGGGCTCACCAAATCCAAAAAGCCCTTCTGGGTGCTCTCACCAGTGGAGAGCTGCGGGGCCTCGGCAGCAGATCCCATGGTGCACACGCAGCCTCCCAGGCCCAGTGACACAACACAAATGCGCAGCACAGACATTTTCTTGTTGCCACCCCTGCGTTGGCTGTTGTCTCTCCTAGTTACCTCTTTGTTTCCCTCCAACTTCTCTTCTTGCTGCTGGCCTATCTGGCCCTCGGACAGCACAGGTCTTGATTCCAACACCTCAGAGGCCAATGGAGCATCCTCTGTCTGTCTGCTGACTGCCACAGGCTGCAGGGCAGCCTCAGTCCTGGCCTCATCCTTGGCTCCCACCTCCTCCTTCCCTGCTGCTGGCTTCACTTGCTTATCAAAATACATGTCCTTTAAAGAGAAGTACATGTCATCATTAGGTTTAATGTCCTCTTTCACAGCTTTCACAGGCTCTTTGAGTTTTGGACTGGTTTCCACTTCTTGATCACTTGCTGCCCTCAAACGTGCATTCCTGCGTACGGGGACAGGAGGAGCAAACCTGGGATTTGAAGACGGATTGGCCCTGTCTCTCCCACTTTCTTCTCGCTTAGAAACTTCCTGTGTTGCTGCTGAAGGAGCCTCCACCTTCTTTTTCTTTTTAGCTGCAGAGTCTTTTGCCCCTGCCTTAGGTGCCAAGTCCTCCACTGTGTCATAGATGTACTTGAGAAAGCTGTTCCCGTTCTCCTCCCCACTCTCCAAAGCGGCATCTCCATTGGTGGTCACCTCCGCTTTCAGAGGTGCCACCCGTTTGTTTGGGAAGCCTGGCACAGCACTGAGTGGCTGCTCCTTTGTCTCAGCAACAGCCTTGTGCAACCTGGACTGTGAATCTGCAACGTGCACCTTTGCTGCATCTTCCTTCTCCCATGCAGAGTCTCCTGACCGGAGATTCTGATCTCTAGCCAGCCTCCGCTTCCTCTGGAGCCGTTCAGGGCTCATGCCTTGCAACTTCTCCACCTCCACATTCTCTTTCCCTCGTTTCTTGCCCTGTTCTATTTCTTGCAGCTTTTCTTCAGCTTTTCTCTTGATTTTGTCAAACCACCTCTGATGGATTTTGAACTCCGTCATGGTTCCCACTTCCAGCACACCTGAGCAGGACACGATGCCTTTGTTATTTCTAGCTGAGGCCTGGTAAATGCCTGCATCCTCTTCTCGGCACCTGGAAATCAAAAGCTGTTTGTGAGACCTACCCATCCTCCTCAGGATGCCTGCTGGACACACAGACATGCATGCTCTCCTACTTCCTGCTCCACAGAGTCCAGAAGATTGGCCCATGAGGTGCCCACAGGACATCTGGAGGTCTTGGGCTGGCCTCTCTTCCTGGCTCTGGCTGCTCTCCACACTAACAGAGAAGCAAGTTTGATGATAAATTTGTTCTAGCTCCACCCTGGGCTGTAACTCTGGTATGAGGGCTGTGATGGAGGAGAACAGGCAGCACCAGGCTTCCCAACTGTTCTTGGACAGAGTCCTCTGCAGGATCTTTTCCTCTCAGCTCTGCACAGCCCACAGGACATTCCTGTTCTTCCTCTACCCTACTGTGTTACCAAAGCCTTCCCACCCCATGTCACAGGCACCAGTACAAGCACCTGCCTGCATCCCTACTGTCACCCCTTGAGGACACCTGACCCACAGAGATCCCTGCTCCTGGAAGAGGTGAGCCAACCTCTGATGGACATCTGGAGCACAGCTGGGGGAGCAGAAAAGCTCAGGCTAGAAGCACAAGGATGGCAGGACTATCAGCAACACTGATATTCTGCATTTTCAGTCAGTGTCACACCAGTCTGACATCTCAGATCCGGGACTCAAGGTGCAATGGGTCTGTGCCTGCTGGGGACAAGGTGTGCTTGACTCTCCAGAAACCTGATTCCCTGGAACATCATCTTGGAGGCAGACAGTGCTTCCCCCTTGCTTACCTCTGTCAGCCCTAACGCTCAGCACTGGGAGGCTCCAGAGGGAGGGACCCCTTCTTCCCTTCCTCTTGCTTCCAGCACGGCAGCTATCCCTGGACAGAGTAATGGATCTCACACCAGTGTGACTGGGGGTCACAGCTGGAGGGGAAGGGCCAGGGCTGAACTCACAGTGGGGAGCAGAAGGGGCCAGCCAAGTGGTGGGGGGAACATCACTGTTGACAGCTTATCCAGTCACTGAGAACACTCCCAGAGCTCCCATCACCAAACCCAGCCACTCTCCAGCCCCTTCACTCACTTGTAGAGCTGCAGGGTGTGGCGGTTCCCATGGCGGAATATCTCATACTTGGGTAAGCCACAGTAACGATCCATCTCCTCATCATCCTTGTACCACGTCACCTCTGGCTGTGGATACCCTGGGGAGGACATGGAAGGTACATCAGAGAGTGAAACATTCCTCACAGGAGCACAGACAGCATGGTATCAGCAGCAAAACAATCTGGCACACCAGGCGAGATGCTATTCTGGGCTCACCACATTCCTAAATTGCACAACAGAAACAGTGGAAACTTAATGGGCTTATCTCAGACTTTTATCACTCCTAGGAATAGGGCTATTTTTGAGAAAAAAATCCCAGCACTTCATTCCTGAACAGAGGGGAGTGGATCACACGCTCGTCTCCTGTAACATTGGCTGGGAGAAGGTGAGCATGCCATCACTTTTATGTGAAGAGGGATGTTTTGATGAGGCCAAGGCTATGGTTGGAGAACAGGCATCTGCCCCTCCATGGAGCTCTCAGCATTTTGCACAGTGTCACAGCCTGTAAGCTGATCCCAAACTTTCCACTGAACAGAAACAACCTTGATTGCATCACAGTCAGCTCCGTGTCCTACAAATGTCACTTGACAACAGATGTCACCTGCCTTTTCAGTAGAATGACATCATGATGTGCGTGACTGGCTGGCTGGCAGGCTGGGCATGCAGCCACGTTCTCCACCACTAGCAGAGGTGTTGGATCAGCATGTGAGTCCCACATGGACCAGTGCTAGCCACAGCCTCCACTGCCCACTGACAACAGCTCTAATTCAGATTAAGTGCAAAGACTTCATGCAAAGAGTGCTCAAGCCAGCAGCCAGGAGGGATTCCTGCACTTCACTCAAGGCTCACTACCCAGCCAAGCCAACCCCCAGGGCATGGGATCAAAGTTTCAATGATCACATCATGCCTCTGCTACATGGGATGAAAGTTTCAATGATCACATCATGCCTCAATTGCTCAGGAGCTCATCTGCTGCAAACGTCCTTGCAGGGACCAAAGGAAGGAGTCCAGCATGCTCCTCAACTCCACCAGACCCCAAGGATCACCCACAGCACCCCAGAATGTAGCAGGAGTCAGCTCCCATGAACATCTCAGGCATGGGGCCGATGAGGGCTTTCCAGAAATATCCAAAGTGTTCCAACCCAATGGCTCTGGAGTAATGAGAAAGCAGGGACAAGGTGCTCTCTGGATACTTCCCAGGTTTCAAGGCTAACCAGGACCTCAAATGTCCTCCATGCACCAGCCAAAGATGTTGTCAGCCCATAGCAATGCCTGAGCACAGCTTACTCCTGCTCTCACGAGGGTCCTAGAGCAGGACTGAGAGTCCAGAAGCAGAGACTCATCAGCAGGAATTAACCTAGGTTTTGGCCAGTCCAGTATGCCTTTGCCCAGAAAAGCAGCATATGCCAAATCTCCTCCTGTACTGCTTTGGCTCCCCTGTCCCCACCCCTTGCTTGTGGTGGCTCCTCAGTGTCCACTGGCTCCTCAAGGGATTTAGCCCATTGGGACCAGACAGGGCTGGGAGGATAAGTCTCAGCAGCTTTTCTTTCCTCTTCTCTATGAGAAGCATCCACTCCCACAGCCCAGACACCTCACAGACTGGTTTTACTCTGTTCTTCCTCCCTCTCTAAGGTCTCTTACTCTGCACTGCCTCAGTATCCTCCCTCTCCATCCTCACTGTCTGCACATCTCCCACATGCTTTGCTGCCTCAATCCCCTCCCAATGCTGCCATCAGCAGCTTTGGCTTTCTGTTGGGTAGTGCCTCATTTCTCCTCTTTTACAGGAAACCAAGCCATCACTTTTGCCCAACACCCTTCCTGCAAGGCTCTCTGTCTACCCCCTCTGCCCCACTCTCGTCACAGCCTGTTTCTTGCTGCTGTTCTGACTCCCCCAAACCAGTTTATAAAGACATGCAAAGCCCTCAGGTACCTGTAGCTGAAGAAAATGAGCCCTGAACTGGGAACTGGAGAAAGCCATGAGAGCATTCCAGTGATGGGATCATCAGGGATTGATGCTGCTGCTTATATTTTTCATAAAATATTAACTACTGGCAGCAGGAGCCTGGGCCAAATGAGCCTGTGGTGAATTCTTTCTGCTCCAGAGATGATGAACAAAACAACTTCCATACACAAGCTCACACTGCCCAGACCAATCCAACCCTTCCCAAGGGCTGTTCTGCAAGCAAGACCTTCAGAAGGCCCCCACAGTCCATCTTGCAGGGAGCTGGCAGGTAGATTTTCCCGACACCCTCAGAAACAGCAATGACAGCCCTTCATTCTGGGAACTGCCAGCAGATAAGTTTCCGAGAAGCCCTGTGATGTCCCGTCCCCACCCAACCCCGTGGCCTCCACAGCTGATTTCCATTCCCAGCTGACATCTGCCGGAAGGAGCTGCAATTTCCACGGCTATGCAGTGTCTCAGGGAAAGGCTTTTCCTCCTGCTAAGCTTAAACTCCCTTTGACCTGTAGCACTCGTGTCCTTGAGGCTGCCTGCTCCCTCTGGGGAGCTACAGGCCTGCTAGCCCAGTGCCAGGACCAGCTCACACTGCAAGCCCAGCCTGCAGCCAAGGAGGGCTGCAGGGAAGTGCTGGCTGGAAGTCTGCAGGCAGGCAGGCGGATGCTGAAAGGCTTCCCACCTCCCACGCAGGTACAGTGGCCCCAGCTGCCTGTCCAAACACCATCCATCCTTTCCCAGGGGCTGTAATCAGAGCCAAGCAGTGGATGGAAAGATGCCTGTGCAGGGATGAGTCTCCCTGGCATGGGGAGGGGAGCTGCTGCTGATGATCCTGCTGACTTTGGGCTGCTGAGTGAATAAATTCCCCCGGTCTGGGGTGGGGGGAAGAGGAGTCAGGCATCATTCCTGGCATGGCACATCCCCTACAGGCACAATATCCACAGCTTATCCAGTGGGATGAGGTGGAACTGAGGGTTCCATCTGTGGGCATTGCCATGCTGCAGGCACCAGATGCCCACCCTCAGCATGAGACACCCTGAGCAGGCAGTCATGGACCTGCACTCATCCCTCTGAAACCTGCCCCTGCTGCAGCCCTCCCGTGCAGCTGCTGCCCAGAGAGATTTTCTGGCAGCTGGGCCCCTGCAGCCCCCAGGCAGAGCCCCACAGCTGCAGACAGAGTGGTGCCAGGAGCTCCTGGGAAGAGGGCAGGCATCCACTCCACATCTTCAGGACGTGTGTCTGCCAGCAGCATTGCTCCAGTGTGATGGCCAGCCACCACAGGATCCTGGAGACTTTTCAGAGCAAGGAGTTTTTTTTTTCATGGAGATTGCCAGGTTTAGATCAAACATGCTTTTTCTGAAAACTGTCACAAACTGAGAAGTCTTCAAAGCTTGGTGACTGTAACCAAAACAGTTCTTAAAATATTTATCCAAAACAGTTCTGAATATATCTATCCAAAATCACCCAGAAAAACCCTGTTTCAAGTCACTTTCTTCTTTTTTTTTTTGGGGGGGGGCAGGGAAGGAGGGGGAGTCAGTCTTCTGAAACTTGGAAAGGTGTTAAGAGTTTAGAACAATTACATATCCACAGTATCTGCTCTACACAAGCTACATGGAGTAGGGGCTTCAACAGTCTTGGGAATACAATTCATGGTAAGATGTCACCCTTCCTGGCCTCATGGATTTAAACTCCTCCAGCATGCAAGAACAAGCTTCTAGCCATGCTGACAGGAGGGACAGATACTAAGAGCAGTAGCTCCCCATGCCACTGTGAGCAGTGCTCATTCACCATCCTTCTCTGATCCTCTGCCCTAAAGCCAAACCTCCTCATCTCCCAGCAGCCTACTCTCTGCTCTTGTAGTCACTATGCCACCCCCAAACCCCCTCACAGTCCCTGCATGTCTCCAGACATTCTTCATCCAAGCACTTCAACCTCATCCTTCAAACACTTTCCTCAGAGGGTCACCACAAATGCAGCAAGTGGAACTCCTTTAACCTGATTAAAAACCACATCCACTGAGCATGTGACCATCTACTCACCCTACCCCAGCTCTCTTCCCCAAGCCATGGGCAGAGCCCTTTCCCCTCTGTACTCTGCAATAAAACCATGGAGGCAGTGATGGGATCAAGCTCCTGAGACGATGACTTGCAAAGCCAGATCAGAGGGGTTGAATTTGGCTAAGGAGGGCTGAAAGAGCACTGAAGAGGCAACTGCACAACAGTGGGCTGGTGCTGACATACAGTGGTCTCGGCTGGATCCAGCCACCACCTGTTCAGGCTGGACTCATCCTCTAACAAGCAGCCAGAGACCTAGGTCATCATCTGACATCTCTCCTTCCCAGGCAATGCTACACAGAAGCAACCAAAAAGCTGGAAAATCCTTGTGGCAGCACCTCCACGAAGGGTCACTCTGAAGAGAGAAGCCAAATATCCACGACCCTTGAGACCCTGAACTCCAGACAGACCAACCAAGGAAAGCACTTGGTGCAGAGATGTGGGATGAAGTGGCACAGTAAATGGAAATCTTCTTGTTTCCTTTTTTCACATCTCTTAGAGAACAAAGGATGAAACTAATTTTGTCTGAAAAGAGAAAACATCTCATAACTGATGCAGGAGTTGACCCAAAAAAATCAAATCAGACATAGCAGGGATACCAGTAGCAGGCTGAACTAGGCATCAGGAGGAAAGAAAGGTTTGTGCCTCCACACACAGAAATCTGCCTCTGCCTGACCTGCTTTCTCCCTGCCTGCACCACTGACCACATTCTGGAGATTGGTTCTTCAAACACGTGCATCTTTCTGTGTTCCTAGACATGCCCAGCAAGTTCTAATCCAAGCATTCACAGATATGGGACTAGCCTGTAACTCTCATTATTGGTCAAGAAGCAATAAAAAAAAAAAAAAAAGTAAGATGCTATTGTAGGTCACGTATCCATATTTGTGGCTTGACCGTCAAAACAGGAGCAGGTGACTGTCTGCCCTTTGCCTCCATCAAAGTGTCCCTGGACTCCAGCCACAGGGCTGGGACTGAACTGGTTCCACTCTGGTCACTGGCCAGGGATATCTCTGCCGTTTCCTTGCTCCCAGCAACGCCTCCCAGTTGAAGACAAACATCATGGCAGGGCAAGACACCTGACCTACCAGCCAGACTCTGCAGTCACAGTATGCTTTCCACCTCCTGTCCCTCTCTCCCAAAGAGATCCTGAGCTCCTAAAGCAGTCCACAGGACCACATACAGGAGATGACCATCTGGCAAAGGTGGTCCAAGGGTGATTTTAAAAACATTCCCATGAAAATTTCTAATTGCACAGAGACATCTCCCAACCTAGTTTACCAAGCACAAAAATATCGTGACACATCTGAAAGAGACTCACTGACAATTTCCTTCACTTGAGTAGGAAATGAGGCCAGTGTCAGGTCAAGTTTTCTGTCTGGTGCAACACACCAGGAAGAGATGGAATTTGTGAGAAGGAACCATCAACCTCAAAGGTGCAGCTGGTGAAGACTTAACCCAGTGAGAGAAGACAGGACTTTTACTCTGGGTTTCCCAACATACCTAAACATTTTCTCACCTCTGACACTTGCAGAATGGCATGTTCCATGGTACTGTACAATTTGTCAAGCTTTTGCTTTCAGAAAACTGAAATTGGGAAGCACCCTTCTAATGACTCCCCAAATGAAGTGGTTTGAAGGCATCTCCTAGCAGCCCCCTTTGGCTCTAGAAGCAGTAAGAAGGGGTCTGCTGAAGTTAAGCCTCAATAAAATCAATACATCAGTTGTAGCCCTTCAAGTTCAGGTCAGCCTTCAGAACAAGGGAATCCATAAGAGAAAAGCCAAGAATTAATAGCTGGCAGTTTTTGGAAGGACTGAGATTGTGCTTCCTTATTTCCAGCCTGTTTCTAACAGCAAACCAGATTTCCTTAGAAAAGCTTTGGTCCTTGTGCCTAAGAGGCTCACTGGATGTACTCTTCTCCTTCTAAAACTTACAAACTTGTTTCATGTCTCTCACTGAGTAACCTCTTGGAGTAATTAATACTAGTGAAGTCAGGAAGAATCGTGGAGTTGTTAATAAGTACATTGAGAGAAGAGGTTTCAGAGTCTCCATATTTAAAGAACAAACTCTCATCAGCAAAGGAGCTACTTGCCTCTACACCAAGTCTGCTGCCATGCCACAGTGCCTTACCACCAGCCCTCTTTTTTGGCCTCTCCCTCCTCCTCCTCCTCTTCTTAACTGAACCACTTCCTGCCCAATGGGAGATTTTAGCTCATTGAGCAGTGACCAGTGTTTATTTCAGATGTTGACAGACACAGAAGTTTATTACTGATACAAATTTAGCTGTGCTCTAACCATCCACAGCCGGTAGTGTTGGTTCCAGCACGACAGCCTTTGTCTTCAAAAGTGCACGTTCCTGAGTTATGAAGTACAGGATTAGAGAAGCAGAGATTAGGACAATAAAATGTAGCTGGTCCAAGCAGTAACCAGCATATCCCATTTTCTGGTCTTTCATTTGCCTTATTTGAGATGTTAGCTTATGCCTTTGCCTCTTTACACTCTCAGGTGTTTCCCACCTCCCTTAAATTGAAGCTAAAATCACCATGCAATTGCTGAACCTTTGCTTGGCATTCTAACAGCAGTGGGCTTGTTATCCTTGTTATCACTTGCTGCAGAGTTTAACTGGCACAAGTCCAGCAGGTGAGGCAGGACCAGGTTATTCACTGAAGACACTGTTACCTGTCACTATGCACGTGAATTTAGCATCAGAGTCCTCGGACACAGCACGGGATTTGATAGTGGTTTCAAATAGTGGCTGTGTTTCCTCCGTCAGCTGAGAAATGATTGCGCAGAAGGTGCTCCTGGAAGATTCAAGAAGCATTTCTTAGAGATAAAAGCACCAGAAAAATCAAAGGGTCCACCTTGTGTCTCACCTCAGCAGCCTGTGTTCTTGTCATCCATGCCCTCTTCCCTCCCATCATCCCTGCACTTGCTCACAAGCCCAGTCCAGTGTCAGGGCATTTGACTGATTTCTTCCTCCTAAGATGACTGTGAATTTAAAGTGACATTTGAGAGCCATTCCCTCTGTCTTAGCCCTTATGGCTATCAGGGCAATGAATGTTGACCCACTGGATGAATGAAGACCCATTTTAGCTCTCGATTATACCAAAACATCTCTTTGTCCACCCCACAAGCTTAGAGCTCTGCCTAACGAAGTAAATTCCCAGTTCTGAACCATAATTGTTTCAAGAGTTGTTCTGTTCACTGGGATTTTCTTTTATTTGTGAAGAATTTGTGTCATTTCAGGCCAAGTGGGAATTGAACATGTCTCCTGAACAGAGCAGCCCTCTTAGAATGAAGAAAAGCTGCCAGCTGTGCAACAGCTCACTGAGGAAGACCTGAGTCTGGCTAGCAGGTTTCTGAACCCAGGAATTAGCTGGGAAAGAATTCCCTGTTTAACCCCTTACTGCTGCAGGTAGGCACACACTCCCTACTCCAGGGGTTCAGGCTCTGACCCCAAAGTTTGTGCTGGGACACCTAAATAGTCAGAACTATCCTAACAGTGCAATCTATAATGCTCAAAAGCTGACCTTGGATTCTCCAGGTATTTCAGCACTGTTCAGTGAGTGCAATAGATCACAATATTCATCCAGCACTGCCAACCCTGCTGCAGCATCACTTGAGACAGGTCCCAGAAAATCTGGACTTTCTTAAATAAAGGGAAATGATTCAATTCCAAATTGGGTTTTCATTCAGATAATGCTGAGGCTCTTGTAAGGGAAGAGCTTCTGATTTAATTTTCCCCTCTGCAATTAAAACTACATATTTACAACAGGAGAGCAGATCACAAGGTCTCAAGTGCAAAGAGAAGCAGCTAACATTGCAAGAGAACTGGTAGCTGGCAGCTCTATTTATATAATTTTCAGCAGTGAAAGACATTCCTTAAACAAGTGATCAGCTTCCAGAAACATGCAAGGGGTGGAACAAATGCCCAAACCACTCCTGACACAGCTCCACCATGAGCAGAAGGGCTCAGAGTGTGTGGTGAGGCTTCCATGAGGAGGACCCCAGCCTCACAAGCAGCCCCAGCTGGCAGGCAGGATGCTGGTGCTGCTGCCACTAATGCTCCACCTGCTAAGGAAGCAAACTGGTTCAGGGCAAACCAAAAAAACCCACATTTAGCATGACCCAGCAAGGGAAGGTGCACTGACAGGGACTAAGCACATGTGGCTGAAGCTGTCAGGAGAGCTACAGCCACAGCAACTGCCTGTTTCATCCACCCTGAAAACTTACCTGGAGGCTGCAATGTCATTATTTTCCCTCTGCATTCTGTTAGAATGGGTTCATAAGAGATGCAGGGAGATGAATCCCTGAGTGATGACCCACTGGGACTCAGCAGGAACCTCACCCAGCTCCCAGCACCTTGTGTTGAATGAGGGTCAGGACAGGGGAAGCTCAGTGTGTTGCAAACCTGATTCATCCACTGAATGAGGGTTATAAGCATGATTTGTTTCCAAACACATGTGTGGGATAAATAACAGATTCCACAGCTCAGACTCTTTTCTGTGGCAATCAGTGGCTACTAGGACACTGGCCCTGGCAAGCAACTCTTCACTCAACTGTGGGGCCAGGAAAGGGCTGTTGGGAGTCAAAAGCTGTTTCAAACCAGAGCAACCTTTCCAAATTCCAGTCCCAGGAAAAAAAATGCCCATTTCCACGGAGCAAGGCAGACAATCCAGTACAAGGCAGTTACTGGTAGGGCTTTTGATGCTCCCTTCAGTACAGATCCCCTGCCCCATACCAGTAAATGCCTTTCAGATCCACATAAAGGAATTTCCCAAGCATCAACCAACATTTCATACCCCAGCAGGTGGGCAAACCGGATCAGCATCTTATGATCAAGTGATGCACACACACATAGTGGCTCTTGGGACCCAGTTTAATCCCAGCACCATGCCACCAGCACCAGCAGGCAGCACCAGGAATAAGTCTGGTCCACTCAGTGCAAATCCCACAACAAGGTGAAAGACATACAGCAAAGGCTACTGAATGGCTTTGGAAAGCAGCTGTGCTCAGAAGCTGGGGGCTCCACAGGCTTGGCAGATGAATCAGAGACTTGCCCAATGACACTTGGCAGGAAGCCTGGAAGGTCTGTTGAGTCTTTCAAAGAAACCATTGTGTTGGCCACAGCAGGATTTGAAAGTTCTGGCACTGTGGGGCTCTCAGCTGACTCACTCCAGCTGCAAGGAGGCTTGTCCAATTCAAACTGCTTTCTAAACCAGTAATTCAGAGTATTCGAGGAACTGGACACAAAAGCACTAGCCACTTTTTATTTGGGCCTTCCTGGAGCTGCATCTTTGGGGCAGAAAAAGCCCTGAAGCCTAGAAAAGACCCCTGGCAATTCAGTAGCCTTTTCAATTAAAGAGGGATTTCCATACAAAAGCCTGCTGGAAAAGGAGATTTGAGAAGTGTATTGCCCTAGTCATGATTTTCTTTTTCTGACTTTTTGGTTAGAAATCCCAGAGCTATATAAATGTTCTGGAGAGGCCTTTCCCTCCACAGTCCTTCTTCTACCTGCCACTCCAGAAATGCCAACTGATTTCCAAATGTGTTCTTTATCCAAAGGCAAAATACAGCTGTACAAGTGCATTTTGGGGCAGGGTCCAAGTGAATGAAGATCCTCACAACAATGGCAGGGGGAAGAAAATTTTTTCTCTGGATGTCTCAGAGAAGTCACATCCAATTTTTAATGTCTCTGTATGGAAGTCTCACTTTAATATAAAGAAGTAGCTGAACACCCATCCTTCAGCTAAGAAAGAGGAATATTTCCTGCACCTTAATACAGGAATTATGATGAACATTCACTTTTCTTTCTGCAGTTCAAGCAAGTATTAGGGATCAAATCATGCAGAATGAGGCTGTTAGATCACTTCAGGGCTCTCGACTAATTAATTAATTAGTACCAAAGCATTAGAGGCTAATCGTGTGCAGACAGATTCAGAAAAGTGTTTAATTCAGAGCAGTTTAATGCAATGTAGTTTTACCTTCCTAAACTGGAGGGAGATAATCTGCTGCTTGATAAGCTAAGCAAAAAACAGCATAAAAACCATTAGAGAGAGAAGCACGGAGAGGAGCTGAAATAAACAACCCGTTACAGAGACATATTAATGATGAGTCATTTTGCAGAGGTCAGAGTTCCTATTAAAAGAAGGTACAGCTGCCTTAGGCCACCTGCCAGGACGAGCAAGCCACATTGTCAATTGAAATCAAAGGCTGTAAAAATGAAATGGTCGTTAACTGCAGAGAATCAGTGTCAGGACATTGATACAAGTGGGTTTCCAAGAAGCAGCACCTTGAGCCTTCCATGCACCATCCCAGCATTGTGCTCAAAGCAGCAGCTCCTCCCCAGGAGATGTCCGGTTAAACGCAGCGGGAGGACGGACGGGACCAGCCCAATTCCCTGCTGGCAAGCAGCTGGCCTGAGCTGGGTGCCCTCTGTGCTTCCAAGGACAGCTCCTGGGAGAAGCTAGAAACTCTCCAATCACACTGCTTTCCAGCTTGCCAATCAAATCACTAAGGTCTGGCAAAACATTAAAATAAAGTAACAGAAGTAGACTTTACATGAACCTACACATTTTGCTTTTTTTGTGGGAACATGTAGTAGCATTAATCAATTTAGGGAACAAAATCAAACACACAAGTCCTGCACGAGACATCTTGATGAGCTACTTACCAGTGGTCACCAGCCCTCCCAAAGGAGTGTCTTCAGGGACTCACGTCCTAGCCAAAGAGCCACACTGCCGGATTGTGGCAGCAGCCCCTGGCAGGCTGTAGGAAACAACCTCTGTGCATTGACCTGCAACACTCAGGAACACTTCCTCAAGCCTTGAGCTCACCCACATGGCAATCAGAAGTCTAAAACTAGCAGTGACAAGCTAGTCAGCAGCATGTAAGCTCAGTGATTTAATGGCACTGAGGTACCGGTTACGCCTGTGCAACAACCTCACCGCACAGCCTTGGAGATGACTGCAGCACGAGCATCCCCTCTGGCATGTACCAAGCCAGACTGCCACAGCCCTACATGCAGAGAGATCAAACCTCAGATTCTGTTCTGAAGACCAGTGAAGCACCAAACCTCAGTGCTCTAGGATGGTGCTACAGAAGACAGCAGAAAGAACTACATGGAGGGCCAGCCACATGAAAGTGTACCTCTTCAGGTCTCCTACTCAAATGTGTGAGTCCCAGTCATGTGATGTCAGCAGGACTCCAAGTCTTGCCCTCAAAAGGATCACAGAGAGACTCTGAAAACTGCTCCTGCCAACTGTACATTCCACCTGTGGAGGCAGAACCTTCATGTGAACACTAAGAAAAAAAGTAGCTCAGCTTGCAGTCCTGACACTTTACACAAATAATTGTGTATTTCCTTTGAGAAGAAAAACCTGAAGGGCTCACTGACTCTTCTCCTTCAGGGACAGCAAAGACAGCAGAAGTTTTGGACTGTTGCTCAGGAGCAGCTTTAACCCAACAAACACAGGTGGCACTTGGCCTTTTGGCAGCAGTTTCACCCTCTCCACCTCCAGCCACACAATCCTGGTCCATTCCCAGTGCCAACTGCTGGTCATGCAGCCAAAGGATGTGCAGGTTGGGTGTGATCCAGCTAGGAAAATCAAATGCTCACAGGAACAGGCTGAGGATCAGCCACTCACCTGATCCATCTTTCATGTGTTGTGCTGGTCTGTGGGAGAAGTCAGACAAAGGAGCTGTGTCCTTCCACCTCTTGCAACGTCCCTGTGAGCTCCATATCCTTTCTGGCACTGCCAGGCACAACTCTGCACTACCTGCCTTACTGACCAGCACCTCACCTTGTCCTCAACACTCACAGACATCCTCAGAGCTTCTAGAGCTCAAATTGCACCTCGTGCTGCTCTCACCCTGTCCTGACCTCCTGGGGATCCAGGTTCCTCCTCCCACCCTCCTCCCAAGCACAACCACCCCAAGTGAGCCCAGGGGCAGCTGTATCACTGTGCTCTGGGCTGGCCCAGGCACCTTTTGTGTGTCTGGAAACACAACTCATGGCTTTAACTTGTCTCAAAACATTTTGCTTACCACTGCAAAGGAAAAACATCTTTTTACCCTTCAGGGAATACTAAAGACCTTCTTAAAGGAAAGTCCCCCAAATCCTACTTAGCTAGAATGCTAGTGCAGGCAGTAGTGTGGTTTTAATCACGATTTCTTGCATAAGACAAATAGGGATGTGTCTTGGCTTGGACATGGAGAAAATAGCAAGAGTCAGAACAAAGGCTGCTTATGCCATGAACCCATTGTGCTCATGGATGTGATCAAACAGCAAGCACTGACAGTGCTTTTTTTTTTTTAATCCCCAGTATTAAGACAACATGGGTTTTATTCACTGCACATCCTGAGACAGTGCTGAACACTGAACTGAGGGTCTCTTGAGGGTCTCTTGATATTATCAGAAGAAAAAGGCCATCATGCATTAATTGAAGTTTAACCTCAATATGCTAAATTTGCTTTTCAGACTAGAGATTCAAGCCCTAGAGAGCACGATCAAACTGTGGATCCTGCAGCCAGCACAGCCCTGTCTGCAGGCAGCTGGTGCTTCACTTCAATTATGTTCCAGCATATCCATGCAGAGCTGTGACAGCACAGCTACACCAGAACCCAATCTACCCTGCTGGAAACATGGGGCTCCTGAGCAGGGCACCAGATGCTGCACCTTGCCAGGTCTGATCCTCTCTGGGACTGGGCTGTCTGTGCCCCAGGCCCCCCAGGGACTTATGAGCACACACAGCACAGGGCTGTGCTAATGAAATGCAGCATCAGCAGTGGATGTGTCTCCCCTGAGCAAGCTCGGGGCCATTATGGTTACTGGATAAAGGCAAACGCTTATGTTATCCTGAAGGACACATCTAAAGTAGGGAATCAAGGCCTCAAGTCTAACCCTTCCTTCTATTGGAGAAGTGGACTTCAAAAAGGTCTGCTCCAGGCATATCCAGCATTGGTGGGATGAAGCCTCCTCAGGCACCTCCCATTAATGAAGAGAAGCTCAGCTTTCCATAAACTAATTCTGAAAGTACAGAACTGTTCTTAAGTGCTGGACCACAGCATTATACCTCTCCACCACGTCCCTTCTATCAGTCTCAGTTCTTTGTTAAATTTCATTTTATCATATGCTTTCAAACTCCTTTGGCCATTTATCATCATCTTAAAGGTTTTAGCCCTTCAACTACTCATAATTTTCTTAGGAAGTGAAGACAGCCTTCCTCGTTTTTCATGCACTTGCCAAATTTCAGTCTTGCAAGGGCAGGAGGCAGAACTGTCAACACCACTCACTTTTTTTAACCACTCAAGTTGATGGTCTGGGCTGGCATCCACTAGCACTAAAAAGTTAACTGCTTGAAAAACAGAGATTTTCAGTCTGGCACCTTTTTTAACCCTCTCATGCAATCAGCCATGAAATTACTCTCTTTCAGTATTTCTTATCAATGAGATAAAGAAATCTTTTTCCTCCCAGTTCACTCCTCACATGGAAGTGAACAAGAGCTCAGGAGACCCTGAAATAGGCTTAACAGTGGCTCCATCCTCATATGGACAAGCACCTGGACTTGAGCTGCTTGAGCTGCAGCAGTGATCAATATTTTTCAGGGCTCTTTCACAGCATGAAAATTGACCCACACAAGCTGTCCAGTGAAGGAAAAAAACTAGCAAAACGTGCCTGTGACAGCAAAGCTGACACGTTCAAGTTGTGTTTTGAGGGAATCAGCATTGCACCAAAGCTCCTCAGGAAGCTCATGGAGAGCTGAACTGGGCAGAGGGACTGGCACTTTCCTACAGACATCCCCCCTTGCTGGCTCTCTGATCCATGGCATTATTGGGCAAGTTTTGCACATGAAGACTTCCAAGTATAAGGTTTCCTATGAATTTGCCTGCCTTCAAGGTTACTACTCCTTGAGACAAATACAAGGCACTCAGAATCCTGTCTCAGCTGTCAGCAGTGAACCCCTTCCAACATTTAAAAGCAAATACTGAGGCTTTCATGTAGGCATGGCTGTGATCACAGCTGCTTTCCTGCCATGTGTCCTGCTCCTTATCAAGCACTCCCTGCACACACAGAATGAGTGTGCTGGTGTTCATATACCATGGCAGGAGCTATCAGCAGGCCTGTGATAAAGCAGCTCTGAGTGCTGTGTTGCTGTACAAGACACATTGTTATTTCACTGACTGGAAAACAGATGTATTGAGTCTTTGCTTGTCAAGGTCACAGACCGAATCGATGCCAGAGATGCAGAAATGTGGCAATTTTTTCTGCAGGTAATTTACTTTTTGCTGAGATGAACATGGACTTGTGTGTAACAATTCAGGCTAGATTTCATTAACAGAGAAGGTGGAAAACAATAAATTAAGTTACACATTCCCATATCAGCCTCTGTAATGCTCTGAAGATGGCTCAGATTTGTGTATTTTAACTGAATTATTGCTGCTTCCATGGCCCAAATTAAACTTAGAAACACACCAAGGAATGAGAAATGGCAAAAAAAAAGCAAAGTAAACAAATTGGACAATGAGATGCCCAGGAAAGGTGACATCCTTGGCAGCTTGCTACGCAGAGAAAAGAAAAAAATGAGAATAAAATTGTCTGTAACAGCCCTTCCATCTTCCTTTTCTTGGACCAGGCGATGCTGTGAAGTGTGAGACTGAGTCAGTGTGAGATAACAACCTCACCCACTCAAGATCTTCCTCCCCTCATTGAAAGAGAGCAAGGGTAGAGCAGGTTTTAATTCCATCTCCTGGGAACCACCTCTGCTGTGGCATGAGAGGTGCCTTGTTTGGAGATGACCACACTCTCTCCTCCACACAATGGTGGCCTGGGAAACTTCCCCTTTTATGAGGTTTTCTGAGAAAAGCACAGTTCTCACACATGATATAGTCCATACCTTAATAGTGGTCTTGAAGGGCATTGGCTCCCCAGCCTACACACTCAGCTCCAGTGTGTAGCTTGGCTTTCTAGGAGATATGGACATATGGACAGGAAGCTATAGAAAGGAAGCTGAAAAATCTCCCTCTGGAATTACTGAGGATTGTTATTCAGAGTGTACAACTGCAGAGGAGCCCCCCTCAAACAAGACACCCCTGTGCAGGTAGTCACAGCAATGGGAAACAGACACTTCTGTCCTGCAGGTCACAGGGTGTGGAGATGAGTCATTGGTGCCTTTATTTGCCCTTCCAGTGGGTACTGGCTGTCCCTCCTTGCAGAGTTTGGGACATTCCCATCCCACAAATCAAACTGGCTGAGTGCTCTCAGGTGCCTCAGCTGGCATCTGACCAGGGGGTTACACCACTTCTCACCAAAAGCAAAGTCCCATCAGACATTACAGATGCCCACCCAGCTGCTAAAGAAGGAACTCACTGAACTAAACCTGCTTTTCAGGAACCAAGTGCTCCTCAGCTTCCAGCACACTTTATTATAGCAACAGATCTTTCTCCTTCATTTGATATTATGTGCAAAGCAGGAGGGACAAGATTGGGAATGGTTTCCAGCCAGAAGAGCCAGGTGGCAAGGCCCTCTCCTGAGCTCAACTGCCACCCTGAGCACAGTTATCCAAGAAAAGATCAGAGGCAATGTCACTGCACTCTATAAATATCTGCATATGATACAGCTATGACAGTAGAAAGATACTCAAGCAAGGAAGCAATGCTCTAATGAGACTGGGGAGCAGACACCTGCATGAGGTAAGAGGTGCAGATTGCTTCCAGCAGAGAGGTTTGCATAGCACTCAGATGAAGGTTTTACATAAAATTGCATCTCTCTGCACAATACACTCTCCAGACTCGCTAGTTCTTACAAGGACACCTACAAAGATGTCATGAGAGCTGTGGCCCATGAATGCAGCTAAGGCAGACCCTGGACAGGACTGACAGCTCCTCCTCTCACTTCATGCAATAATTAATAGTCAAGTGCTTTGAGACATAACAGGTTTGTTTAAAAATAAAATAAAATAAAATAAAATAAAATAAAATAAAATAAAATAAAATAAAATAAAATAAAATAAAATAAAATAAAATAAAATAAAATAAAATAAAATAAANNATAAAATAAAATAAAATAAAATAAAATAAAATAAAATAAAATAAAATAAAATAAATCTTGTCAGCAGCCAGAGCAGAGGGCAAGTCACTGTGGCCATAAGCTGCTCCTCATATTGTCCAATATCAGGTATGTTAAAAGACCAGTGAAGGAAAGAAACTGAGCTCTTTGCTCACAGGGAAAATCCTTACAAAAGACTAGTTCCCAAGGGCACAAAGAGTGAATACTCTGAACACTCTGTTTAACAAAAGGATGATATTCTATGGCCATTTTCAACACCTCTATTCTTTTGGCCCCCTTAGCACCACCTCTGGAAAATTCTACAAGTTAAAACCCAGAAAAAATTCATGTTCTGGTTACCTAATTTATGTCCTTCAATTTACATAACATCCCTTTCCTACAACAGGATTAGGGAGACCAAGTAAGACCACCCAAACTGCCCTCAACATCAAACCACAGAATGGTCTGGGTTGGAAAGGACCTTAAAGTTCATTTTGTTCCATCACCTGCCACGGGCAGGGACACTTTCCACTGTCCCAGGGTGCTCCAAACCCTGTCCAACCTGGCCTAGAACACTTCAAGGGATGGGGCAGCCACAGCTTTTCTGGGCAACCTGTGCCAGGGCCTCACCATCCTCACAGGGATGAATTTCATCCTAACAGCTCAACTAACCCTGACCTCTGGCAGTTTGAAGCCATTCCCCCTTGTCCTGACACCCCAGGCCCTTGTAAAGAGTCTCTCTTCATCCTTCTTTTGGCTGCCTTCAGGTACTGGAAGGCCACAATCAGGTTATATTATGTTATGGTTGTAGGCTGGAGACAGATTCACGACTGGACTCCCTGATGATCATGAGACAAACAGCAAAGATTTATTATGACTGCCTCCTTTTATAGAAAGTTCAAAATTCCCAAGCTTGGACAACTGATTAGTCAGGGTCTCAGCACCACCCAGCTCTCTAGCCAGTGATATGTCTGCATTCAGGATTAAATAGAATTAGTTAGGGTCCCTGTTTGGGTTCAAATCCATCCTATCATTTTTCACTCAGGGATTTATTAATTTCTTTTCTAGAATGAGCCAGGCTTAGCTGAATTAGATTTTCTGTTATAGCTGAATTTGTCTGTCCAGTTACAGACCAGCTGTGCTGTGACAAGGTTACCCAAAAACTTCTCCAGGATGAACAATTCCAGCCTTTTCTCACAGCAGAGGTGCTCCATCTCTCTGACAATCTTGGTCCCTCCTCTAGACTTGTTCCAACAGCTCCATCCCTGTGCTGGGAACTGCAGAGCAGAATGTGTTCATAAGTCACCCCAGAAGCAGGGATTTCCAACTTCTGCTTCTTTTCTTAAAGATCTCTCCATGTCTTAGTGTATCTCTAACACGTTACTACACTTTCTATTGCTTTAAGAAGCAGTGAAGAGAACAGACAAATATTTCAGTTAAACATATTCTATATATACACATATAGACAGAAATAAAGAAACCTGAAAAAACCAACATTTTCTATGGACTAGAATATCCATTTTAGTTTTCTAACCACTACAGTAGCCTCCCAAAGCAATCCTGTATCTGCATCATTTGTCACATTGCCATTGTTAGCTTCAAACCCAGCAACTCCAAACCCATTCTGTGTTAAAGAGAGCTGCTCAGTGTTATCTGCTGTTCTGCATGTTGCCCATTGTGCTTTTCAAGTTCTCCCAGGCAAGCTCTCCAGATGTTCCTGGATTTAATTAAAGTCATAATTGCTTTTGGAAAGTCTCCTTGCTACACCATTCCACTCGCTTGCTTGCCAGAATTGTTATGATACATTATTTAATTACAACACAAAAAGCCCCACTTCATTCAAGTTGCATCTGCCCTGCATCTTAGACAACAGGTTCCAAAGATCCTGGTTCAAGTCTTCAGCACTTGTAGGGCTCTGCAAGGAACCAGACTTTTATTTGTCTCCTCCCTAACTCATTAGGGAACCTAGAAGTTGCCATGAACTCAGGGAAAGGTCAATTTTGCCATTTAGCCATCATTTAGTCTCTGCTTCTTATAACAGAAGGGGCAGACAGTGGAGTTAAGAGACAAAATGAAATTGCCTTGCCACAGGCTTTGACAATCATGTACATAAGTGGCTGGAAAAACAATTGGAGAATCTGTGGAAATTGAACATGCTGCTCAATTAAGTGGGGCAGCACAGAGTCCCTCTGCCAGCACTGGGCACCCATGGACAGAAACTGGGGTGCAGCCACGGCAGAATTAGGTTGACAAGTCCAAGAGGTTCAGGGCTCAGAGCTCTGCAGCCATGGGCCAGATTTACCATGCCTGAGCCACAGCCCCAAGTGGTGGGGCAGCCAGAAGACACCAGGTGCATTGCCTGCATGGGTGCCACATTGCTCCACGCCCTCCTCAACAGAGGAAACTTTGGGAATCCAGCTGGGAGCACTGAAGGTATTACTTGCAGGATAGATGAACCCTCCTTTACAGTTAAACTGATTAAAGCTGCAATTTGAGTGTAGTCGAGGAAAATAAAAGTTAAGCTGTAGGCAACCCAAGGACCTCAATATCTTCTTTATTAAAGCTTCTCTCTGCTTGTAATCTGCAGAATGGAGTCACTGGGCTCAGTTAAGAGATTTCCAGTTCAGGGTATGATCTGAGGTCACAGGCTGTGGACCCTGCATGGGCATTTGGTGGTGCTGAAGATGTCACAGTGTGCAGCCAGTCTGCCATAAGCTCATAACTCAGCACGACGTGATACCACCACAAAGGAACTGAATTCAGGCAACTTCACTTTGGCATTATCCCAGTTTTAACACCTGATTTCCAAGCAGCACTTTTTTATTTTTTTTTTTGGTCCTGCGTTTATTTTTATGAATGTCTGACTCCTTGAGGCATCAATGCTTGACACGCTGGAAATGGATTATTTATAAACCACCAGCAAGGAAGAGGCACACTCATTTGGAGAGCTTATAGACTGAAGAGCCTTCCCTGTGAATTCAAAGCAATTTCAAGGCTTTTTTGAATACCTCATACAATCACTGACACCTTGGGCACTGCTGGCATATCACCAGAGTAATTTTGTGTTTGCTAACCTCAGACAGGCTCAGCTGACAGCATGTTTATCATACTTTCTCGCTGCGAACAAAGCCTTATTCCTACCCCAGACACTGTGCTGGAGGCCATTCCTGACCCAGGAATGTTGATCTCATTGCTGCTCAGCCCCTATCTACAGAGCAGAAATGCCTTTTTGGCAATAAGATAAGGCAGCCATGCACAGAGCCCAGCGGGCCCCTCGCTCTGCCTGGTGAACCACTTCACTACAATGAAGACAGGAAGGTCAGTGCTGGTCCCTGAGTTTAGCTGGAGACACTCTTGTTTGTCAGGATTTCATAAGGGTGGTTTGGACTGAGACTTCACTGGGATCTGCAGCTTTCTCATGAGGGGAACAGGAGAGGCAGCACCGATCCATCTCTGGTCTCTGGTGACCAGCGATAGGACCTGAGGGACCAACATGAAGCTGTACAATGGGGCTTAAAATATATTAGATTATTGGATATTAAGAAGGGTTCTTCACTCAGAAGGTGGTGGGTCACCAGAACAGGCTCCACAGGGCAGCAGTCACGGCCCCAAGGCTGCCAGAGCTCCAGGATTGTTTGGACAACCAGCTCAGGTGCAGCGTGGAATTGCTGGGGTGTCCTGTGCAGGGCCAGGGGCTGGTCTCGATGATCCTTGTGGATAGGATATTCCATGATTCTGCTCTGCGATTCCACCACTTCACACACCCGCCCAGCCATACACAACGTGCGATGCCGACAGGCCCTGCCCGACAATAGCTGCAACACCCCCAGCTCCC
>JANPWX010000299.1:301305-341029 GCA_024734555.1 Trochalopteron elliotii
GGTGCCGCCGCCGCGTCCCGGGGAGAGGAACCGCCGCGGGCCCGGCCGGCGACCGCCCAGGCCGGGGAGGAGCCGCCGGAGAAGCGATGCAGGAAGGTGAGTGGCCGCGGGGCAGAGTGACCGTGCCAGCCCCTGGGTACTTGCGAGAGTACCCAGAAGAGCCCCATGTCATCCATCCACCCATGCTCTTGTCCATCCACCTACACACCCACCATCCATCCATCCATCCATCCTTCTCTACATTCTCTGGTTGCAAGAGCATCCCTGTTCTTCCAATTTTCCCTGCCTGCTGGGATGGGTATCCCTCTTGAAGTCTACCATGTCTGGCCACTGGGTGAGTGTGAGATGCTGGGCTGTGACTGCAGTGTTGCTCCCACCTCCACATGCCGTTTCTCCACAGCCATTGCCATAACCGAGCAGCCGGTCTCTGTCTCTGTCCCGGTGGGATACTCCTTCACACTGCGGTGCCGAGCCCAGGGACGCACCTCGCTGCAGTACCAGTGGTTTTGTCAGTACCAGGTAAGGATGGGGTGGCCCTGTGTATGGCACTAGGCTGGGTCCCTGCACACAGTGGGGGAGCTGAAGGAAGGGAGGAAACCAGGGGTTTCCACTTTGTTGTTCTTACAAGGGCTTCTGAGTGTCTTCTACTGCTGACAGTGAGGAGGAAATTGCTGCCCATTGCCCATGTTTTTCCCTTTAGTCTGACTGCCGTCTGATTCCTGGAGCAACCAACCAAGACTTGCCCATCATTGCAGAGCAGACCCAGCTCTACACCTGCAGAGTCAATGACCTCCACAGAAATGCTGTCTTCTCCGACTGGGTGAAGGTAGAGGTCCATCAGTGTGTTGCCAGAGGTACAAGGCTGTCTTTTACTTTCTTGATGTATTATGGAATCACCGGATGATTTGGGTTGGAAGGGACCTTCAAGCTCATCTTGTTCCACCCCTTGCCATGGGCACGGGCACCTTTCACTAGACCAGATTGCTCCAAGCCCCGTCCACATGCACCTGCACCTCATGCTTGCTGTGGGTTTCCCAGAATTATTCTGGATATTGGGACTGGAAGAAACCATCTGGCTACTTCAAAGCTGACCGAAAATAACTTGGGGTGTGGTTTACCTTAGAATGTTGACTGCACCTTTGTCAGGAAAGGGCGAGGATCAGGTTTGGGAAGCCAGAGGCAGGGCTTTGGTGTGGCCTTTACTATCATAGGCATTGCTCCCAAGGTTTCTCTGCTCCCCAACAAGAAAGGTGCAGTACTGATGGTCAAAAATGGTGGGAGGGAGGAGGACGTGTGGAAGAAGGACCAATTTTGTCTTGCTGCCTTGCAGGTCTGCCCCCTCGGCTGTGGCAAGGAGAACCAGTCATTGTCCTGAACCCCAGCGAGCAGCGGGTGGAGGTGGGGCAGCCACTGCAGCTGCAGTGTGCTGCCATGGGGGTCCCAGCCCCCAGCTACCAGTGGTACCGCAACGGGAACCTGCTGGAGCAGCAGAAGAGAAAAAAACTCTTGGTAAGGTTTTTTGGGGATAGTACAGGAGCTTTGGGTGCTGAGATGGGTAATGGGAGAAGCTGATTGAAGCCTTTCACATATCACCCCGCTGCTTTGGTAGCTGGCTGGATAATTCTGCATGAAGGGGGAATATGTTTTATGGATTTCTTTCAAAGTTGTGGGTGTTCCTCTAAGAGGTAACCAACCCATAGATGGATCAAGGGCTCTCAGCACGTCCCTTGTGCCCTTTTATGCAGAGACATGAGAACAGTTACTGTCTGTGTGTGGAGGGGACTGCGGATTGTTGGGGCTGCAGGAATGCTGTCTGCCTGCTGGAGACCTAGAAGGAAATGTGGTTGGTCCTGACAGAAAAGAGTCAGGAAGGCAGTAGAGGGGCTGGCTTTATTTTGTGTCTCTGGCTGAGTGTAAATCAGTGCTGTCTTCTTGAATCAAGGAAGGAGATTTCCTTCCAGGGCATCACCTGAAGGGCACAAGGACAAGACATCAAATCTCAGTAGTGGTCAATGGTATTACAGATGGTCTTAGATGGTATTGCGTGGTGGCCTTAGATTGCAATTCTGGTGGGAAGGTTCAGTCTGGGCACTAAGAAGAGGTTGTTTTTGGAGGTGGATGGTGCTGTGCTGGAGCCAGAAAGGCAGCAACGTGCTTGGAGGTGTTCAGGGCTTGAATAGACAGAGCTATGACCACCCTGACTCAGTGGTGGCTTTAGTCCCTCTCTGAGCAAGATCCTGGGCTAGAGAACCAGAGTCCTCGTCAGCTGGTACTGCTCTGGTTCTTGTCCCTGTCCTGATTCTTTGTGAGGCAAAGTCTCTGCAAACAGCAGGAAAACTACTTCTTATTCCATGAACACAAGTGCCTTCGCCAGATCCTGGCAGAGAGCTTCAGACTTTCACCATAAGTAATGTGATTTAACTTTTGATCTGCCTAGATCACCCACACCAAGGTCAGTGACTCGGGCACGTACCTCTGCTGTGCCTCCAACAGGCACGGAGAGCACTGGACCAACGCCGTGGACGTTCACATCGGTGAGCAGAGCCAGCCCACATCAGCTGGTGTGAGATGTAATTAGAGGGGACAAAGGAGTTTGGTGCTCTCTGGAGATGCTGAGCTGGTGAACAAGGACCATGATAAGCAGGATTCCTCTGTACTGGGGCTCTGAGGCAGCAAAAGGGAGCAGCAGATGGAAAACCCCCTAAATGCAGTGGTGTGCTGTGCCACAGGTGGGATGCTGCTGGGCCCTGTAGTGTGTGAGGCACCTGCTGTGTAAGGGCAGGCTCAGTGCTCTCAGCTGCTCTCTGCTGTTTTCTTGCCATGCCAAGGTGCTGCTTTCACACTTCCAGGCCAAATCACAGCAGGCTCCTGTGGCCATACTCATTTCCAGTTTCACTGACGTGAAGGGATGTGCTCGGATACAGAGCTGGAGAGGATGGTGTTTATTTGGGAAGGTTCAGGCCCCTTGGGCTGGCATCTCAGGGCTGATGCTGTGTGAGTGATGGATCCCAGGGAGAGGATGTGTTCCCAGAGCCTCCACCTCTGGCTGCTTTGGCTCTCTGCCTTTACCTTATGTGAGGCAGGAATAGCACAGGCTGACTTTGCTGGCTCTTTACTCCACCTAGAGATTTTTCTATGCCATAAGCTTCTTATCCTGCCTTTAAGGCTGGCTTTAAAATTTCTCTAAAGTGCAAATTGATCTTGTGTAGTCAGGGAGCACTCTGCCTGCCTCCTCACAGCTGACAAAACACATCCTGGGGAGACAGACAGTGAGAAAAGGACACCAGATTGGGTTGGGTTCAATGTGTTACTGCTGGGGAACTTTTACAGGTGCCTCTGTCAGAGGTGGAAAAGGATGAGTGCAGCTTTTCAGGCATCTCTCGTGCATCAGCAACACTGATTCAGGGGCCAAAGGTCTTGAAGACCCATGAGATTTATGCAATTTATCCTTAACTTCTTCTTTTAGAGCACGTAGGATTCTAGAATTTTCTCCTGGGCTGGATTTTAAAATTTATTTCTGATTGAAATAGGAAAAGCTGGAGTTGTTAGGGTAATAATGATTTTAAGAGGCTGGAATTGCTCAGGCAGGAGAGTTTGTGGACCAAAGTGAGTGGCTTTTCTGAGCCAGAACTGCTAAAACAACTGGGAAAGGCAGAGCAGGGAGATGAAAACCTCTGGGAATATTATTGCAATGAAAAGCAAACAGGGCAACTTCCTCTGCACTGGCCATTTCTTGGGAGAAAATCTATTTTGGAACTTTTATTGACCTTGAGTCATTGTGTTTGCTTTTGCTGCAGCAAGTTAGCAGGTGAGTCACATCAAGTATGAGCTTTTCCATGTTGATCCTCCTTCCCTCCTTCTGCCACTTCTCCAGGCTTTGCTTCCCAGCTGCTCAGGATATCATAAATCAGGCTAGATTTCATAAATCCTCCTAACATCAGACCAGTGTCTTCAATGTTAGCAGTCAGGCTATGACAGATTTGCTTGTGGATTGTTGGTTGTGCAGATCCTCTGTGTGTTTGATCCAGCTGTGCTTTGTTGGGGATATTGGAGCAGAATTCAGACCTGGCACTGGATGCTGGGCCCAGGCTCACTGAGCCCAGGCTTACAATTTCCCTCTTTCTTTCCCAGGTACGTGTGGCTCTGGAAAGTTTTTTGGTGAGTACTGTCACCTTTTCTTCCTGAGCAATTATTCCCTTAATTAAAAGCCAGGCTCCAGGGTGGATGGAAGGACAAGGAATGGGAGTGCTTTTTCTGCAGAGAAAAGCCTTTATGACCACATTGCCACAGGCTCTGCACTTTTGGTTTGGAGCTGCACAGCATGAGATGAGTCCCATCCCCTGCCAAGCCCTGATCTTTTTCAGCAAGTGGAGTAAGATTATTCCTAATTAGTAACTGAGTCTTGAGCTCTGTGCCTGCGAAATGATTTTAAGTGTTGTTCAAATGACAGCTTATCCCTACTTGAAATACCTCCTCAGAGCAGGGCAAAGTTCCTCACTCCCACCACCACTAAGCAATGTAAATCCCATTTTTTTACAGTGGGAGGTGGGGATAAAATCAAAGCAGGAGCCATGGGTTTCTCTCCTTCAGCCCTGTGAGGGAAAGGACCCCTCAGCCTGGCTCAGTGAATCCCCCTCCCACACACCACAGACACACCAGACCTGTGGTCACAGTAGGGCAGGTAGAGCAGAACCTCTGCATTCCTGGCGTTTTGGTTGTCAGGTGAAAACTTTTCAAGCCTTTCTGTCAAAATGATTGTGTATTTTGTCAAAGTGTTGGGTGCTCCAGGCTTGCAGCAGCCTAGGGTCCATCCTTGCTGCCTCTTTCCTTAGATTGCCCATTTCCTCACTCCAACAGGAGGAGGTGAGATCTTGCCTCCCGCTGAGCATTTTTCAGCTTTTTCACTCGGTGTTTGTTTTAGCTACAGGCAAAATAGCACTTTTAGTGGGCAACAACCGCTACCAGCATCACCCCAACCTCCTGGCTCCTGTGAGGGATGTGTTTGAGCTGAGTCGTCTTCTGAAACATCTGGGCTTCCAGGTTGTCTCCCTGCTGGATCTGAACAAGGCTGAGATGGCCACAGCGGTCAGTCGGTTCCTGCAGCTCCTGGGGAAGGGAGTCTATGGTAAGGCCAAGCCAGCTCAGCCACCTGCCCGTGCTGGGTAGGGATTAGGCAATTTTCTGAGTTTGAATTAAAAGAGAGGAAATTGAATGTTGCTGTCTCAGGGGAGACCACCATCAGTACCAGGCTTGGCAGGAGCTCTTGGATAAGTGTAGCTTAGTTTTGGCAGGTTATAGTCAGGCGAAGTGGGTGTTTCTCCAAAACGTGGCTCACCTCCATCCCAACAGCATTGGCTCACACTGAGTTTTTAGGGAGTCAGTGCTTCCAATAGTGTATGGGAAAGGGGGGTTTGATTTTTCCTTGGATAAAAGAATTGGTAAGACTGACTGATTGCTTCTCCCCACCAACTCATGTGTGAGGAGGGGAGCTCCTTTTGAGCCCTGACTGCTGCATCTGGTCATGATTTCCTTGTTTCTCTTTCCTGAAGGTCTAATTTGGGCCCCTGACAATTCTTTTGCAGAAGAGCATTCCCAGCTGCAGGTGGCTTTGAGGCTGGGCTTTGTGCTTCATTGTGCACTGTGCTCAGTGTAAGGAAGTGTTCCTCAACCACAGACCCAACCAGCAGATCTTGTGGATCACAGGTGTTCAGATTTGGTGGTGAAAGTAGCATCTTTGGAGTCCCTGAGATTCTCTCAGCCTGACAGATACCCTGAAAACACCTTGCAGGTGTTTTTTTTTTTGCTTCCAAACTTCAGTGTGAGGCTCACATGCCAGCTGAGTGGCACCCAGGCAGTGAAAGTCAGCGTGGGCTGATTCCAGGGCAGCATTCAGCATGAGGTCTGGAGGTTGTGCAGTGGATGGGGACCTGGCCACGAGGTAAACGCTGCACAACCACCTTGTTCTGGGAAGCAGTGACTCATCAGGGGAAGCTGAGCTGGTGGGAAGGGCCATGCACAGTCCTGGCACTACGTCTGAGTGCATCACCTATGACAGTGTATTCCCATGACTTCACTTGCAGCTTCCTTTTGTTGTTGTTCTCTGAAATCCTCTTTCAGAGAGGCTTTACTTCCTCTCCCAGGCCAGAGTCATCCCAGCTGCCATTCTCACCCTCTATCCATGGCACGTGAGGACCAAATGGCATTTTATCCATGGCCCTTCCTAAGCACTGAAGAGAAAAAAAATGCTTGGAAACAGCAAAGCTTTCATATTGTCATGCCTTATTTAAACTTCTAGAGCTTCTCTGCATTCGTGGCCTCTGATCCTGGCAAAATTGATGTTGTGTGTTGTCTGGAAAAACATTAACAGCTGAGTTGGGTGTTTGTGAGGCAACATCTGCTTAGGTTGAGGTTTTCTTAACAGCTCTCCAGGCTGAGTGGTGTGCTGTTCTTTGAAGACAGTGAACTGCAGCGTGGGCTGGATCCAGCAGTTCAGGATTCTTGCCACTTTCATTGGAATCCTAATTTAATGGTGGGACATTAATTCAGGCTGCCTACTGAGTGCCCCAGTTGTGGTGAGATAGCAGCTCCAGGAACAACTCAGGCAGCCTGTGAAAGACCCCAGAGGTGCCTGTGACAGCCAGTCCTGTACATCCATGTGTGTGTTGGACACGTTCCTGTGGCATCCCCGTGTTCTTGAGGAACCTGGAGGTGCCACCTCCTGTGTAGCAACCACCAAAGCTGGTCAGGAGAGCTTTGTGTAGACACACAGAGGGAAGAGAGGGCTGACTGGTGAGCATGAGCCTCCATGGGTTGGTTCTCATTGCCCCTTGTTGTATGGTCTATGCTGATGAGGGCAGTTGGGCTTTTTGGTCTCTGTAGCTGTCCCTCCAGGAACTGTAGGCATTTGTGAGACTTTCTTCCACATCTCCAGACCATCCCAGCACAGCTCCCAGGCCTGGACCCTGAAATGTTCAAAAAACCAGTGGATGTGGCACTGCATGATGTGGTTTAGTGGGCATGGTGAGGTTCAGTCCAAGTTGGACTGATGATCTTGGGGGTCTTTTCCAACTCTCATGATTCTGTGATCCAGTGTATGGAGGTGGTGGGTTATTGGGCTGCTTTTCCTCCAGATCTCATCTTAGAAAAGCTGCATAGAATTTTTGAAGGCCTCAAACATCCTCTAAGTGATTTAATGATTCCACCCTCAGGCAAAAGAGGAATCCCCGTGAATGTTATTTTGAGCATCCTAAAAAGTCACAAATCAAAAAAATTTACGTTGGAAATGCTACGAGAGCAGAAAATTGTGAGTGGAATACTAGGAATATGGAGTCATGCCTTTATTAAGCCTCATGCTGACATTTCCTGCATTTTAAGTAGTGCTTAGAGCTTCCCCTTTTTATTTTGGTACTCAGAAGTTTTTTTGTGATGAGCAGTTCTGACTCATACAATGTGGGAAGAACTCAGAAGAAAACATCTCTTTCCTTCTCTGGGCAAATTGTTGACTTTCCTGTTCAGGAGGGGAGATTCAGTCCAGGAGAAGTTGCTCAGGTGATGTGAAACTCACCTTTTTTGATTTGAGCACCAGTCTTTGTGGTTTATGTAGCATAGGGAGCACTTGGTGGTACATTCAGGTACTCAACATGACCTCAAAAGTTGGAAGACTTAAGGATTTAATCATTCATTGTGGACTTTCCTGTTACATTTCCTTTTTTTCTGAGCCTCATTGATGCTGCCTGGTAAGAGATGTCATCACTTCCCTTGCATGTACAGGCAGAGGGACAAAAGCCACCCTTGAGCTCAATGGCTCAAGGGGCCCAACCTGCACCTAATTTTTCTAGAAGGCTTCCTGTTTTATACTCTTTTCTAGTCTTAGGGGAGGGTTTTGTGGCTTTGGTTTGCAAGTTATGAAAGTTTAAAGCTTCTGCAAATCAGAGCCTGCTGTCTTTGGCTGGCCATCCACGAGAAGAGGAACCCAAATCTCATGGCACCTGTGAAAATGGCCATTTGAGAAACTTTCCATTGTCCCCTGAGAATAGAAACCAAGGGTGACTCAAGGTCTTTTTGACTATGAGATCATGTTTTCCACTTTCCACATGATGAGATCAAGCTTTCAGCCCTTCAGCTTCTGCCCCTGTTAGTGCATCCTTGCAGAATCAGACCAAAGTGAGTGTCTTGCCAAGTCCAGGGGCAAGAACAGCAGAGGAAAAATAGAGGAGAGGTTACTCACTGAAGTGTGGGCTTTGACAGTGAACCTGAGTGAAGAATTTCTCCTGCTGTTGGCTCTTACCTGCTTTTTTCCATTTCTGACCTCTCACTCTTCACTGTCCCCCAGTTGCAGTAACACAACTCTGTGTCACCTCACAGAGCTATTTTTAGCCCATTTCAATTCCCCAAGTTGGCTTTCACCAACCAGCAGTCCCCAAGCAGTGTCACTGGTTCCTGGGAGGGGTAGCCAGCCACTGTGCAGCTTCCTTTTGAGAAGCTCCAGCCTGTTTGGGGATCCCTGTGCCAGCTCTGCACTGAGCACAGGGCTTGGAGAGGAGCCCCACCTTAGGCCCTGCCAAGCTCCCCAGTGCTGGCTTCCCAGCAGGGTGGCTCTGTGTTGCCATCTCTTGGGAAGGCAGAAATTATTACTAAAGTTTCATGTGCTTAAGAGTAAAACCCAAAATTCTTGTTGGGTCTTGGGCTTCCCACTGGCGTCTGCATGAGTCTGACTCCTCCCCTGCCTAACAGGGCTGGTGCCTGGTCTGAGGTTGTTGAGATACATGATCCTCATGTTCTGAACATCCGAAGAACTCAGCTCTCTCTGTGTCTAATTTTTCACCAGCTTATAGGTGTGTAAATACAGGCAGACCTTTGAAATTGAGAATGTTTCCCATCACCTAATCAGTTAAAAGTCTTGTCTCTAAAACTAGGAAACTGAGGAGCTTCTCATTGAAATGGCTGTTGATGTGTTTTCCATCCTGGTAAAATCTTTTTTCTGTTGCCTTATTCCTTCAAAGATCTGAGGACTAACCAAAACATTGTACCATGGTGAAATTCAGCCTGGCAGGTACTGAGCCTGGGTGTTGTAGCACAGAGGGTTTGGAAGCCTGTAAACCCAGGGCCTTCAGGGCACAAACAGTGCAGGAGTCCACAAGTACAGGAGAGCCTCTTGGGGCTGCTTCCAACTCTAATCAAGGGAATAAATTGGGAAAAAATTGAGATTGTGAGGTCAGTGTAGCTCCATTTCCATAGGTGCTACTGGTCTAGGTCTGCCCTGCAGCAGTATTCCTTCAGGACAGGAGGTGGGACATGGCCATGGGGAGCTGGTTACAGACCTGCAGGTTGGCATCCTGACTCATCCTCTCCTCTCCCTGTTCCAGCTGTATTCTACTATGCTGGGCACGGGTATGAACATCTGGGGAGGAACTACATGGTGCCTGTTGATGCTCCACAACCCTACGCCCCTGAGAACTGCATCAGCGTGCAGAGGATCCTCCAGAAGATGCAGCAGCAGCAGACAGCCCTGAACATCATCCTGCTGGACACCTGCAGGAAGTGGTAGGGGCCTCTTCCCCCTTCCTCAGCTGGGCTGGGTGTTCTGGGGGCTGGGGGAGGGTGGCCATCCTCAGCTGTGGGTTTTGGCAGCCCCTGTGGTTGCCACGTGCCCCATGGTGCTGCCAAGGCTCTGTCACAGGTTATTGATCTGTGCCATAAAATCAATCTCATTGTCAGGTCCTGCAGGGTGTCCTGGGGGGTGGGTCAATCATGTATTAGTGCAGAGAACATCAGACCTGGTCTGAGATCTGCTGGAGAGAAGGGGCTGGAGACCCTCCTTTGGTTTTTTTGAGGTGAAGAAGCCTGGCAAATACAGGCAGGTTTCCTCAAGCCTGTGGAGAGATGGCTCTGCCTGGTGTAAATTGTTGGCTGAAACTCAGCACAGGGTTTGTCTTTTGTGTTTCAAGCCTGACCCATCTGACCTGATCTTGCTGATTGTGTGCTTTCCTGGTCCATATTTCCCACGTGCTCAGGCTGGGGGTGTTCAGTTCACCTCTCTTCTCCTGGCTGTGTTCTTGTTAACATGTGTGAGAAGAGTGCAACATGACAGGGAAAATATTTTAAGCCCTGCTGCTTATTTTTTACTGGCCTCAAATCCTTCTGAAGTGGTCATGTTGTGAAGCTGCTGCTGCTGAGGTCAGAGATCAGCATTTTCCCACTTTCTGTGGAAAACCCATCATCCTCCCTTGGCCTGCAGACTTCTATCCTGCTGCAGGAAATTACTACTTGTCCAATTTCAGCAGAGGTGGGTGGATTATTGCAGTAGAAGCTGTCATTAGTTCGTTTAGTTCTGCTCCTGAGGCAGATTTACAGGTCAGAAAAGACCTGGAGAGCAAATGTGGGAATATCTCTCTCTCTGTGCTGTGGTTCCTGCCCTAAGAATTGGAAAGACAACAGGGCTTTTGATTCCCTGAGAGAGCTGCCAGCCCCTGGAGAGGTGGTAAATTTTTGATGCCTTCTAGCTGCAGTGGTGGGGCTGCTTGCTTTGGATAGCTTAAATCTGGCTGTGCTGGGACTTGTCACACAGCTCTGGAGCAGAAGCTTCATGTCCCTTGATGCTGCCCTGAACTCCCCAGAGTGGAGCATCCCCTTTTTCCCTTCTTGCTGGCCACTGAGAGCAGAGTGTGTTGCTTCCCTGGCACACCTCCCCAGGGTGATAAGAGGCAGGGGATGGCCTGCAGCCAAGCAGGAACACTTGGCTCTCATGGATACTCTGCTCTGGTGCAGCTCTGGGCTGCTGGTGTGCCTCTGAGGGCTGTGTTTGATGGGGAGGCAGCATGGGGGCTGCACAGGGACCACCAGTGCAAGTATTAACAATCTATAAACCAGCTTTTGAGCTGCTGTTTATCTTCCTTTGAGCTGCTGTCTCCCTTTGAGCTGCTGTCTTCTTCCTTGGCATTTCCACTGGTTCCTTTGCTCAGGGGAGTCTCAGTGGTGCTCTGGAAGAGGATGCAGTGTGAGATCTGCTGTTATATTTAGGCAAAGTTGTGCAGCTGGTTTTCTCCCTCCTTCCCCAAAGTTCACACCTCCCCTTTTCCACAGCAAGCATAGCACTTCATGCAGTGGATGTTACCCTTGATCTTTTGGGGGCAGGAGCTCTCTCCTGAGCTCATTTTTTTTTCTGGAGAAGTCACCATTTTAACTCAGGAAAGCATTTGGATTTCACAGCTGTGTATGTTTACACCCCTGTGTAAAATAAGGCTCCCAGGGCCTCCTTTCCCAGCACTCTCCTGGTCAGACTGAAGCTGCAGGTCTGTCAGCAGCTCGTGCATGAAGCTGTGCCTGTGCTAACAGGGAGCTCACCCAGAGTTTCTCCTCACCCCATATGTTGGCATCAGAAATGTCAGGGTGGTGAGAAACACATCTCCCTTTGCCAAGTGGGAGCAGATGCTCAGCCTTAGCAGGGGAGGAATCAGAGCACAGAGCCTGTGTGTAGCCTCATACATTTATATGCTGATTTTGGGCGGATGTGATTGCCTTTTCCAGGAACTCCCTGATTTATCCTTGCACCTGGAACCAAAGATTTCTGCATTAAATTAAGAGCAGTTGAAGAGCAGATAAATCAATATTCAGATTTAGAAACATGTCTCCTTTCTCACACTTTCTCTTCTGATCATCTTTAGGACAACTTACCCAAGCCAAGTTGAATTCTGCCATTAAACATCTCCAGACTGTGCCACCAGCAGTAGGTGATGTGCTGGCTGCTGGCAGTACCCCTGTCCTTTCTGCTCTCCTTAATGTGCCAGCTCCAGCCCCAGAGCACTGGAATTGAATGAATGACACACATGAATTACATGGACTAACACTGTCTCTGTGCCTGGTTCTTGTCGCCGTGTGACTGGGAACATTTCTGAGTCACTGGTGTGAACTGGAGGCAGCCTGTCCCCACGCTGTCAGTCTGGCTGCAGTCAAATGGGCAAGGTTTAAGATACCCTTTTTGCTGGAAATCAGATCCTGTCACCTGATTTTGGAAATAATAGAGGCTGTGCTCATTCAGCTGTGTCTAGACCAAGGTGCCAGGAGCAGTTTTGGGCTTTGAGACTCATGTGTGTGTCCTGATCTCATCTCTCAGGAAGATTGGGGGTGTATCATCCATAGTCTGCTTTGGTTCCCCGAGGAAAAAGTGTGTGCATGGTCTGGAAGAGCCCATGGGGTGTCCCAGACCCTCAGTAAAGACAATTGAGCTGTAACCATGGTGCTGTGCACCTCTCACTTCTGGAGGGGCAGTTGTCCATTGGGCCACGGTGAACCTGTGTGTTCTTTGCACTGTGGTGCTGCCTGGAGTTGTTAAAATCCAGCCTCTGTAGGGAAGTGGCAACATGCACCCACACCTCCAGGTTGTACCACAGGTTTAGGCTCAGGGCAGGGAGCAGCTTAGCAGTGCAGATAAATCACAGCTGGACATACCTGCTCCTTTCCCTGTGGTTTGGGTTCTTGGGGGACTCCCAGCTTTGGTCTCTCTGGTTATATCCAAGGTGAGAGTTGATCCTACTGCCATCCCTAGGAGATGGACATGAGGAGTGTGTGGGATTTGTCTCTCCCAGCTGACAGATGTCCTCAACACTGACTTGTGCCTCTGCCTCCTCTCCAGGTACAACCCAGGATGTGCCTTGTCCCAGGTGCAGCCACTGGAGCCCTGGGGAAACACTGTCTATGGCTATTCCACGTAAGTGACTTCACCATCCCCACACCCTCACATGGGACCAGACTCTGGCACAGTCCTGTCTCCTCTCATCCTTTTGTGCATGGAGAGGATGCTGGAGAGGGCTTCTTTCATGTTTTCTCTGGCTCTCACCCTCCATTGCTGGTTTGCTGTTCAGGCACTTCTGTCCTTCCTGCTGCCATCAGCCTATGCTTCAGTTACAGGTTGTGTGTGAAGGTGACATCAGCTCCTGTCACCTGTTCTTCAGCCTGATACCCCAGGGGTATGTCCCATGACCAGCCCACCCAAGGCCTCCCAAGATGTTGGGTGTTATTTACTGGTTCAGTGCCAGTTCCACTGGCTTTTCACCTTTGTCACCCTCCTGGGCTGGCAAAGGAGATTGTGCTGTCCTATCCCATTCCCTTCCACTGCTTTTTCCCCTCTTGTGGCCTGCCCATCCTCTCTGGGGCACAACCAAAGCATTTTGTGTTATTCCTTGAGAAGCTCACTCTGACCCAGCCAGTAGAGTCTGAATGGAGCTGGCCACCCCAGACTCCCCTTGGACTTCATGCTGAATGCAGAACTGCAAGGACTCTGAGGAAATGTCCTTACTCTTGCAGGAGTGAAGATGCAGAAGCCTATGAATTGCAGGATGGGGAGTTCAGCTCTGGGATCTTCATGAAATACCTGAAGAAACACATTCTGCAAGAGAAGAAGGTTACACACATGCTGGAGGATGTGTTAGAAGGTAAGAGAAGCTAGAAACCACTTGTTTCAGTGGCAGAGGTGAGAAGAGACAGCAAAGACTGAGTGGCTCCACATCATCCCATCCCAACCCATTCCAGCCAGCCTATCATTCTTCCCTAAAATCCAAATCACAGGCCATGCCCCATGGGAGCCTGCGACCATCATGGAGACATTCCTGTAGGGCCTGAAAGGCAGGGAGATCAATAAGGAACCTGGAGTGATCCTTGTGCTTCCAACTCTTCCCCACAGACATTGGCCGTGATCCCCTGGTCACAGGGAAGCAGGTGATGGAGATCAAGCACACTCTGAAGGAAGCCAGGTCCCTGACAGACCCCATCTGTCCCTCAGGAGCAGCCTCAGAGCACTGGGGACACGGCCAAGGTGAGCCCTGCAGGGTGTGCAGAGGAGGGAATGCGGGTCCCTGTGCCCCTCAGGGATGTTGCTTTGAGGGGTTTTTTTTTGTTTGTTTTTTAGTGTTTGCAGTTTTGTAGTAAAGATTCTTATGCAGCTTCATGTAAACTATGTATATATTTAGAATTTATTTATTTTGCTTCCATATTTCTCCTCTAGGAGGAGAAATACGATTGATGGTGATGTTCACCAACGAAGTCAGGAAAGTGGCAACTTGTGTAGCTAATTTTTTACTTTCTAATTAAAGTGTATATAAAATAAAAGCAAAAAATTAAAATAAGAACTTTTTTTGCTTAACTTTCTGTTGCCTGCCTCATTTTTTGTATGTCCAAAAGTGTGACACAGGGAGGTGTTTGCCACAGTTTCAGGCACATGAAGAACATGGCAGGCACAGCAGGTCAAGGGAAAGCTTCTCTCTTTTAGTTATTTGACTCCAATACTTACATACAATTGTACAAAGGTCAAGAGATTGGTTACACAGGTTGCCACCTCTTTGACCTGGATGGTGAACATCACCATCAATCATATTTCTCCTCCCAGAGCAGAAATACGTGAACGATAGAGAATTTCTAAAAACATACATTGTTTTCTTGAAGCGGCGTGAGAATCTGCACTGCAAGATTTCAAACACTTGCAAGCAAGAAAACTTGAGAGCAACAGGTGTTGACAGGAGCCTCCAAGGAATTGATTGTGCTTGGATTTTCCTTGCAGAGCTGCCAAGCAGGACAGTGACCTTCCCGTGTGGGGTCCAGGTGGAGCTCCACTTCCTGCAGCTCTTCTCCAACCTGATGTTCGTGTGTGCCAAGCCTCGGCCGCCCCTGCCCCACATCAGTGACCCCCAGCTCCTGCTCCACCAGCTCGCTGTGAGTGCTCTGACCAGCCTTCCTGGGCTGCTTTCCCCAGGTCACAGGTGGGGAGGGTGGTTGGGCTGAGTCCTGAGGGCTGGGAAGGGCTGATCCCAGGTGAAAAAGGATCTCCTCCTCTGCATGCACCTCTTTGAGGCTCCTTCCATATCTCAGTGGATTCCTTGCCTTGTTCCTCATGCATTACAAAGAAGATTTGGCAGCAGTTTGATGCCTTTAACCAGTTATCTCTCAGATTGATTTCTGGCCTGCCTGATTAAATTATTGCATTTAATTTGATTGAGGCCAAGAGCTATTCTGTTTGCTGTGTTAGAAAGTAGGTCTGGCTTTTTGACTTATGCCTTCTTTAACCTGCTGTGCTAATGTATCTTAATGCAACAATATATTCCTTCCCAGCTGAGCTGTACCAGCTTCCTTGAACCCTTTCTCAAACCTTTCCTCACAGACCATGTGCCCAGTGTGGGCTTTACTGATGGTCTCCATGCCACTTCAGCGGATTTAATTTGGTGCTCCTTTCTCTAACCATCTTCCTTGTTTTCTGTAGTCCTTCTGCTGAAGCATAGCTCATTTGTGGTGGATTTTTTGGCCCTTGTTTCTCGTGGAGGGACACTGCTCCTCAGCACACTGGGGTCACTGATGCAGCGTGGTGTATCCAGGAGGTTTGGAGCCTGATCCTGCCCATTCCTGAGCTGCAGCATCATTTCCCCTTGTGAGCATCATGCATGAAAATTGTGTCTGTGTGTGTGAGCCTGTATTTGTGTGCTTTGACTGGGGGGAAAGGGGACCCACCTGCCTGCTCCTGCCTCTGGAGCTGTCTCAAGGAGGACCAGGGAGACAAAAAGAGAGCCCAGTACAGCCAGATCCCTCTTCTTGTCCTAGTGCATGGTGGAGCTGGCTCACACTGAGCTCTAGTGCTGTCTGCAGAGGCAGCAGCATGTCCTTCCTGCCCCACCTCAGACACCACAGCAGCCACCCCACCCCTGTGGGATCCCTGAGATGCCCACAGGGACACCAGGCTCCCTCTAGGATCCTGCCAGCATTCCTGGGGGATGCTGAGGGCTGCTGGGGGCCCTCTAAACCCCACGTGCAGGAGCTGGAGGCTGAAGGCCAATCACAGCAGGCTGAATGTGAGGTTGTAATTCCTGGGGATTGATCCCAGAGAGCTGTTTCATTTGAGGAAATGGAGAGTGTAGGAAATGGGAGTTGTCCCACCATTTGCCAGATTCTGGTTATCAAAGGGACTTAAATGGGCTTGCTGTGGGTTTGCCAGGAATAATTATGATGGAATTTTCTAGCATTGATCCATTTTCTTTAGTTGTTCCATATTTCCTCCCACCCCATGTCTTGCCTGACTTCCATTTTTACTTTATGAGCACTGTCTTTAGAGGGAGAGGCTGCTCTAGCATATGACCCAAGGCATTCCCATTTTTTTTCTCTAGACTGTTTAAATCCTTACTTTTTAAAAACCTTTATGTTGGATCTCCATGTTTTCCAGACACTTGTTCTGGAACTGTTTGACATAATGGCCTTGCCAATCAACCTTCCCCCAATTTATTTAGAATATCCCTATTTCTGGGCCAGCTAAAACCTGGCCTTGCCAATTCCTGGGCACCATCTTCATTAAAAAACACATCCCACCATGGGGAAAGGTTTATAAATAATTATGGATTGTCTAAAAAATTAATTTAGAAAATCCTTGTCTCCGTTTTTCCCTATACAACCAGAAATGATAAAGGGGAGCATGGCAGGGAATTAGTTTGTGGAACAGGAGACTGTGGAGGCTGGGAATTTAGCAGACTGCAGATACTTGTGGATAATGAGTTGCTGTCAGCTGACAGGCTTTGAATCCCATGTGTCAGGGCTTTAATTGATCCCTTGAGATCAGAGTCATGGAATGTTTGGGTTTGGAGGGGATCTCTGCAGATCATCCAGTCCAACCCTCCTGTGAAAGCAGGCACACCACGCTGCTCCTTGCCCAGGTGAATGTCTTGAAGGTCAGTAGGCTGGAGAACTGTGAGTGTGGGACACAGCCCTGGAGAGATGGTGTATTTTCAAGGATCCTGATGGACAGGGAGTCAAGCAAAGGCATCAGGAGGCCTGCATGGATTTGCTGGGGGCTTCTAACTGAGCTCACACATGAAAAGGTGTGCAAGAGGTGGAAACAGGGGCAGGGAGTGTAAGAGGACCATAGAGATGGGGCTCAGAAAGCCAAACCCACGTGGAGCTGGATCTGGGGACAACAAGAAGGGCTTCTGCAAGTATCTCAGGACTCCCAGAGCCCTGAAACTAAGGAGTAGGTCTGGAGTGAGGGAGACACTTGGAGGAGGAGCAGGATCAGGTCAGGGAGCATCAAACCAACTGGACCAGGACCTGATGGGTGCACCCATGAATGCTGAGGGAGCTGGAGATGACTGTGAGCACCCTCTCCACCTCCTCATGGTCTTCCTGAGTCCTGAAAAAAAGTCAGTGTCATTCCTGCCTTCCAGGAGGGCAAGAATGAAGATTTGGGGAGCTCCAGGAGGGTCAGCCTCACTGTGATCTCTGAGAAAGTGACAGAGCCAATAACCCCTAAACACAGAAAGGACAAGGTGGTGACTGGGAGCAGCTAAAATAGATTGCAAAGGGCCTCCATGCCTGATGACCTGATGCTTTCTGCATCAAAGTGACGAGCTCAGGGGATGAGGCAAGAGCTGTGGATGTTGTTTATCCTGCATCTATGTCCAATTCCAGCTCCTCAGCATAGGGGAGACACGGACATACTGGAGAGACTCTGGGAAAGGGTCATGGAGATGATGAAATGGTTGAAGCACCTCCACTGTAAGGAAAAGCTGAGAGATCTGGGGCTGTTCATCCTGTGGAAGGACAGGCTCAGGAAGAACTCATTCAGGTCTAAAAACATGTGCAGGGAGGGTACAAAGAGGAAGGAGCCACATTCTTCCCAGTAGTGCCCAGTGCCAGGACAGGAGGCCATGGGCACACACTGATCCACAGGAAATTCCACTTAAAACTAAGAAAACTCTCCTTCTTGGAGGGCGATTGAATATGTTTGGGCTTTTTGGAAAATCAGGGCTGTGGGATTGGTTTTTATTTTCACTGATGTTCTTATTAAATACACAGATCCCATAACCCCCAGTGTCTCTGCAAGGTGCTACAAAGCAGATTTTAGAAGGATTTGGATAACTGAAGGTACAATTTGAGGCCAAGGCTGTTATTCAGCAGATGCAAGTTCCTGCACGTGAGCAAGAATAAAAAGTAATGTCAGCATGGGATGGGCAGTGAGGGGAGAACCAGTTCTGGTCAGAGCCCAAAACAGCTGAAGCAACAAAAACAGGGCACAAAACTGTGGCAAGGTTGCAAACAAGAGCTCTGAGATTTGTGTGAGAGCCTGTCTGGCTCTCCTGGCTATTGCTGGTACACTGGGTCCAGCTTTGGGTCTGTGCTTTATGGAAGAAAAGTGTGCCAACTAAAGCACAGACAAAGTAATGAAAGGAAGGAGCAAGGCAACTGTAGTTTAGGCAGGAAAAGCAAAAATGTTGATTTTACGGGGCCTTGAAATCTCTAAAAAGTTGTTTCCAACATGCAAGCAAGTCATGCTTTGAATTGCAGGGAGGAGGTTCCAAAGTGGAGATGACATTCTCCCTAATGTCTAATTTAACCCTGCCCCTGCAGTGGGAAGCCCTTCCCCTGTTGTCCTGTCACTCCAGGTCCTTGTCCCCAGTCCCTCTCCAGCTCCTGGAGCCCCTTCAGGCACTGGGGGCAGCTCTGAGCTCTCCCTGGAGCCTTGTCTCCTCCAACTGAACATCTCCAGCTCTCCCAGCCTGGCTCCAGAGCAGAGGGGCTCCAGCCCTCTGAGCATCTCTGTGGCCTCCCCTGGACTTGTTCCAGCAGCTCCATGTCCTGCTGCTGTTGGACCCTGGGCTGGAGGCAGCTCTGCAGGTCAGAGCATGTGCTGGAGGATGGAGCTGGCTGGATGTGGCAGGACTACACCCTCCTCTCTGCAGCCATGCTGCCAAAGCCCTGTGTCAGCAGCATCTGGCTGATCTGCTTCCTGCCTCTTTGGTCTCCAGGTTTAGTCTCCATTCACTGGCCTGATCTTCCCCAGGCTCCCTCCAGTTTATCTTTCCAGTAATGAGCTGCCAAGTGCAGAGATGGATTTGGCTTTCTCTTGCACAGAGATAAATGATGTTTCTTCAGGCTTCAGTGACCTACTGCATCATCGATGGTTCTACTCCTGTTCCACCAGGAGTGTGGATCCTCCTGATGCCTGCAGATCCCTGCCAGCATTTGGGATCCAATGTTTTTCCTCATGCTGTCCTGGCCAGAGCCAAATCACTTTGGTTGCTTGCAGGCAGCAGTTCAGGGAAGGCCAGGAGGAGCTCCCAGAGCTTCTCCAACTTCTACCTCCCCAAATACCCTAACAGCCTCCTTCACCAGCATGCCCAGCACAACTTCTTCTGCTGAGGATCACACTGGGATGGTTGCCAGAGCTAGCTGGCAAAGGGAAGCCTTCTGCAAGGGGCTGGTAGACTGTGGTCTGTCACCCATTCTGGAGGGCTCAAATCCAAAGCAAGAAGGACTTGGTCACAGCCCCAAGGCTGCCAGAGCTCCAGGAGCATTTGGACAATGCTCTCAGACACAGGGTTGAATTGTTGGGGTGTCTTTGCAGGGCAAGGAGTTGAGCTCAATGACTTGTGGGTTCCTTCCAACTCAGGATATTCCATGATTATAACTTCATAAGGCCTTTATTCCCATGTCTCTTCCTGGGTTGTGAGTGGCTCCACAATTCAATTGGCACTGAAGAGTATGTCATAGACACGGTGCTGTTTTGGTTAAATTTGAGTAACTCAGCAAGAATTGGCAGTTCTGCAGATGGTGAGGGGCTAAATCAGCACTCAGCACAACTCAGAGCTTCCAGCTGTGGCTTTGGAAAACTTGCTCCCTCCATGACACGCTGCTGGCACTACTGGTGGTTGTGATACCAGCTGGTACTGCTTCCTTCTCTGCTGAAAATCCCCATTTTTCACAGTAAGATGTACTCAGGGTCTTCTCATTGATATGCACAAGGCAAGTGTGTAAAACCTCTGCATTCCTGTTGCTTTCTGTAGTGCTTCCATTAGGATACACAGCATTTCCACCAGGCAATGTGTTAATCAAAGCCCTGAGCACATGTTTGATGGGCAGTTGTGCCTCAGTTCTTCATGCTGATGCTGAAATTTCCTTGCATTTCCTCTTGTTTTCCTGCCCCAGGAAATGGATGATGTGGCCATCCAGAGGGAGAGCTGTCTGGACCATGTGGAGACTCTGCTTGCCTCTGTGTACAAGAGGGAGGAGCTGGACTGTGTCCTCCAGCTCTGTGCATTGCAGAAAATTCAGGTAGGGAGTAGCCAGGTGCAAATTTCCACAGTTCTCCTGCACTCTCATGGAGCTGGTGTCCCCATCTGCATGGCTGGAGCTGGATGTGCCTCTCTGACCATGTGTTTGTGTCAGTGTCACATCCAGACCAAAGAGGAGCTTGTTGACCTCCACGGCACAAAAGCCATCCTTATTTACAGAATCTCAGAATTACAGACTGGTTTGGGTTAGGGGAGGACCTTAAAACTCATCTTGTTCCATGGGCATGGACACCTTCCACTATGCCAGGTTGTTCCAAGCCCTATCCCACCTGGCCTTGGACGCTTCCAGGGATGGGGCAGCCACAGCTTCTCTGGGCAACCTGTGCCAGGGCTTCACCACCCTCACAGGGAGGAATTGCTTCCCAATATCTGATCTAACTGTGCCCTCTGGCAGTGGGAAGCCATTCCCCCTTGTCCTGTCACTCCAGGCCCTTGTCCCAAGTCCCTCTCCAGCTCTCTTGGAGCCCCTTTAGGCACTGGAAGGGGCTCTTGAGTCATTTTGGATCCTTCTCTTCTCCAGGCTGGACACACCCAGCTCTCCCAGCATGTTTCCTGTCCTTTCACCTCACCTTTTCCACCTTAGCAAAATCTTTCTGATTTACAGTCAGCCTGCAGAACCTGAGTGTGGTTTGCTTTTGTGTTGTCTCCCCTGCCTGACCTTCCTATGAAAGCTGACCCACAGCAGCCTCTGCTGGGAGGAGAGAGAGGTCTCACCAGTCATGGATTGTTCTGTTTTTCTGTGCTGCCTGGCCTGGGTGTCTGCTCTTTGCCCCATCAGCCACGGGGAGATCAGACCTGCCCAGTTATTTCAGGTGGAGGAATGTCTCACTAGGCTGTGTGCTTTGCCTGAGAGATGAGCTCATGGGCTGGCCAGGATCTCCAGTCATCAGAGTGACACTGCCAAGCCTGATCCAAGCTGTGCCTCTTTGGCACATTTCAAAACACCCTCAAACTATTTAAAGATCATGAGAGAAGCAGAATTGCTTGTCTCCTGGCTTGTCTCTCCTCCAAACAGCAGTATGCACCTTGTTTATACTTGGATTTTTCTTCCTCCCCTAACACACAAGCCAGTGGATTTTACACCAAGTGCTGCTCTCAAGCTGCTGCCTGGATCTGCCTACAGCAAGTTCTGCTTGCTCTGTACATGATGTGCTTCAGCATATGTCAGTGCTTTCAGTTCTGGATTGTTCCTGGAGCTCTTTTCTTAACCTTTCCCAGTTCTGCACTGCTTTTAAGTGCAGACAGGAGACCTGGACCAGGCATTGTCTGACAAAATCTTCTTGTTCCATTATACACCTCCCTGCTCTTTACAGGTGTTTCAGGCACAGTGCCATGCTGGGGGGTCTGTTTTCAGAGGTTTGACTGCCATGAATGTGGTTATTTCTTCATCTTCCATGAAATTCTAAAATTCTAGGCTGTGAGTAGATCCCTGTGGAGCACTGCTGGTTAAAGCTGTTGGCTTTTACAGTGTGAGGTGTGTTTTAGTTCATAGAATCCCAGAATGATTTGAGCTGGAAGGGACCTTAAAGCCCATCTCGTTCCACCCCCTGCCATGGGCAGGGACACCTTGCACTAGATCAGGGTGCTCCAAGCCCCATCCAGCCTGGCCTTGGACACTTCCAGGGCTGTAAGTGCTTCATGCTTTCCTCTCCCATGTGCATTAGTGTTTGTTGTGGTGCCCATATCCCAGGGGTGGCTCCTGCTCCCCTGTCCCATATCCCGGGGTGATGCTTGCAGTGTCCTGATGGAGCTGATGGGATCCCACATGGCCTGATTCCAGGAGAAGTCCTGAAATCCAGAATGCATGGCTGAGGCCTGCAAGCACCGTGAGCTGTATGAGTATGCACAGCTCATTTTCTCTGGCAGTAGTGTTGCTCCATCGTGCCACAGCATGGGGCTGTGAGCCTGCTCAGCAGCCAGCCAAGGCTCCTTTCTGGCAGCAGCAGTAGGAAAGCTCTGCTTCCAGTCTCATTCTCCCATTCACTTTGCCTTCTTTGCTCTCCCCTTCCAGACAGATGTGGTCCTGCAGTTGGATTTGCATTACATCCGGCCAAGCACAAAACAGAGGACTTGTGAGAGCCTGCAAATGACCCTCCACAAATCCCTGCTGAGGCAGTTTTTCAGCCAGAGGAGTGACTCCCAGGCAGCTCCTGCCCGCACAGGCAGCGTGTGCCTGCACGACGCGCTGGCGCTGAGCACGGACCCCAAGGGGCAGGGCTCCCTGAGCACTGGCTCTGGCCACAGCCTGCCCAGCAGCAGCCCCTCCACCTTCAGCAGTGAGCCCGAGGAGAATGATGAGAGTGACCTGGGAGAGCTCTGCTTGGCCCTGCTTCGGGCTGGCCCAGGGCAGGACGGGCCCTGAGCCTCAGCCTGGGGAGCTGCTCTTTTAATGGAGGCCTCGATTTGAGTGCTGAATCTGTCAGAATCCATCAGCTGCTTCCCAGCCTTGGCATCGCTCTGTCTGAATGAGGCCAAGGCTGCTTTTTTGGAAAGGTTTCTCCTGTCTGCACCCTGTGGTGTGCAGGGCCTCAATTCCCACGGGGAGTGTTCCCTGTCCCATGAGATCAGTGGGGAGTCGTTGTGGTGTCTGGCAGAGGACACAGCCACCCACCAGTCATAACACGGCTGGGCAAAAATGGCTTTGCTGCAAGGCCTGATGTTTTCTGCCTGAAAAAAAATGTTGCTGCATTGACTGTGATGAGAAGGCCACAAACACTACAGACCCCTCTGGCTCAAATCCCAGCCATGACTGTTGGATCTCACCAACCTGTGCAAGGGACACAGGGCTGCACCTCGGGAACCAGGTGAAATAGTGTAGGCTCTGCACAGAGTCCCAGTGTGGATTCCTTCCCATGCCTGTGTCAAAGCACGAGTTAAGTTATGCATTTATGTATTTCTGAAGCATGTGTTTGTAACAGGGAGGGGAGACAGTGGCTTGCCAGGAAAAGGAAGGTCAGATGTTCCATCCAGTGTGTGTTTACATTGGAGGCTGGTGTTCCACTGGACCAGGAATAGTGTCCAGGCAGGTGCACTGACACCTGCCCCTTCCAGTGTGGTACAGGGGCATTAAAGGGTGTTCAGCCCTCTGCAGTTCTGAGTTCTCAGGTGCAGAATGTCCTGTGGGAGAGGTAAAATGCACCAGGATTGAGAAAGGATAACGTCAAAACCGTTATTATTAGTGCAAATTGTTTTGTCTGTGTGCCTGTCTGTGCTGTGGGCAACCTCAAGCACTACATGGAGAACCAGCTGTCCAGGGAGAGCCACAGGTGAACAGGGCCCAAAGGACACCCTGGGTGGGCACAGGCCCCTCCCTAACACGTGTTTGCTAAAGGGGATTGCTCAGTAATGGCCAGTGACCCTGGGGACCCAGAGACCCTGTCTCCGTCTTGGGAGGACAGTTCACTTTGGACTGCAGAAAGTGCCCATGACCTGATCCAGGCTGGCTGAGGGCTGGACCTGAGACCAATGGAGATCCCTTCTGGCTGCTGTGGTCCTGTGGAAGAAGGAGGTTGGAGGGCAGAACTTCCTGAGGGGTCAAAGGTAGCAGGGTGGAGAGAATGCCTGAGCTCTGATTTGCTTTGAGTTAGAGGCAGAATTTTCTCAGTTTTGCTCTTCTTCAGCAGTGAAGATACATCTCTGTGGTGTCACTTGCAGCCTAGAAAAATCTGAAATGTTGCTTCCAGATAAACCATTCTACGAGTGCTGGAAACCTGTCCAAAGAGAACAGAGAAGGCTTTTATTCTCACAGTGAGTAGAGCCAAGGGAAAGAAGAGGGGCCCCAGCTGGCTGCAGACTAGAAAGTCTTCTAGAAAAAAAATCTAAAGCTCAAAAAAATAAAAAATTCAGAGGATGTGCTTTAAATAAGATGGGCTGATAGAGAAGCTAAACCAGAAAGAAAATAATAAACTAACTTCAGGAGGAACCAAAGATCAGCTCAACAGCAGCAGCCACTGGGGACAGGTCAGTGGGAATGGCTCAGCAGGCATTTGGGAGGAGCTGAGGTTCTCATTGCCTCTGTGAGGATTATTCACAGTCTCCTGTGCTGTTGAGGCACAGCTTGTTCCTGGCTCACATTATCATGCCAAGTGTCATCTAATGTGAATATTTCTCTCATTCAAAGCAAGGCTGTTTATTTTTTCTGAATAAAACACTATTGGTGTTTTTAATGCACAAAGCTCCACGTGGCTCTGAGTTAACTGTGTTTATTTTCCCTCTAATTGCCAGGGTGTAACTTAATATTGATCTGCTGGGGTTTCATGCTTCCAGCTTGAGCTTCTAGGCTCTTCTGGGTGAGCATTGTTTCTTTTTTTAGGTAACTAAAAATACTGAAGTTTGGATTTAGAAGGTGGATCAAGTGACTAGATAGGATGAAATTATGTCAGGTGAAATGTGTAGATGGAAAAAAAAGTCCTCATTCTTTGTGATTTGTCCATCTGCTTTGTAAGTGTGGCTCTTAGGTGGCTTAGGAGGTCTCCTGTCTTGGTGCCAACCACAGCACTTGTCCCTGTCATCAGTTCTCCTGCTTCTCTAAGGACACCCTGCAGCCAAGCCCAGGGGAACCACCACATTCCCATGGTGACTCATTCCCTGAGATGATGGTTTGTCATGTCTGGGAACTTGCTGAATTGCAAAGGTGGACTTGGTGTCCTGAGCCTCAGCTAGTGTCATTGTAGGAGGGGATGGAACTGTGGATCCTTCATCCCCAACTTTACATGTGAAATCCTAACTCCCTCATGGTGGTTAAACTGTTTAGTGCCAGTAAATTTTCCTGGAAATCTGTGTTTCCATCTCCCAGCATCCAGGACAGACAAGGCATCCCAAAATTACCATGTGTCTCTTAGCCATGTCCTTTCTGATCTGCACCTTGGGCTCCACAACCCACTGGGCCACCTGGAAGGAAGGGTGGGAAGGGAGGAGTGCCCAGGCAGCAGCAGACAAAGTGGGATCAAGATGTCTTGGAATCAAGACATCAGCTCCAGTTTACATTCCCTTTCTGCCTCCTTACCTTCCACAGCCTTTGCCCTCTACTTCCTCTGTTCCTGGGCCAGTCTGTGCCCAGAGGCTACAAACAGCTCTTAGAACCATTTTTGTTGGTAATACTGGTGCTTTCATTCACCCAAGTCTTTAAAAAGCACCAAGTGAACTGAAGCTTTAAAACAGTATATGACAAAAATAGCATTACCTAAATATTCAATAATTTTATTTTTAGATAGGTGCCCTTCTTTTCCTCTCTGCTACAGCAGATGTGTTGAAGGGAAGGACCTTGGACAACAGCCTGATAGGTTCTTCTGCTACAGAATTCATTAGGGATGCAGTTCTCTGCTCATTTGCTGAGGTTTGGCAGTTCTGAGAAAACAAGGCAAGTGTACCCAAAAGGATTGAGAAAATGAGGCAGTGAAAATCAGAGAAATCAGGGGATCTTGGAAATGGCATTTCAGCCTGTTACTGGAAAACCCTGGGCCCAAGTGCAGTCAAGAGGTGTGTTACATGTGCACTGGCAGATCCACCCCAGCCTGGCACCCTTTTGATTCCTGAAGGTTTGTTTTCAGTTGGTATTTTTGTGATCAAAGGAAGGAAAAGGTAGATTTGTCTCACATCAGCCACACTCCAGCCTCACCCAAAAAGTCAAAGAAACGCAAGACAGGTTCTTCATTTCAGGAGTCATTTCTAGGGGGAAAAAATTCAGTATGGGGCAATGCTGAGTGATTTCATTTACCAGCTCACTTAGCTCTTTCCATCTTTGGAACAAATCCTTCCCCCTCACAGGAGTAAATCTGAATTTACTCTTCAGAAACTGGTAGGTTCTCCTTATTTTCTGCATTAAGAGGTTTTCCATGATGTACAGAACCTGCCAGGTCATTTCCTACTCCACATTACAGTGCAGAGTGCATGGTGCTGTTGATGGAATATCAATTCTGAATTGAAATATCAATAACTGAATATTGCAGTGGAATAAAACATATAGAGGGACACGCAGGGGAATTCCAAGATTCAACAATACAGTTTTGGTCTTTCCCTGGTTTCTGGAAGTAGCTTCTCATACAGGCAGCAGAGATCCCAAAGGCATTCAGGGGCTGTTCACTCCCAGGGAAGGAAGGAGCTTCCCAAAGGGCAGGTTACCATGTTCTGTAGAAGTTAATGCAGCCTTTCATGTGGACAGGGGGTGAAGAGGATGATCTTGTGAACTGATATATGGGAATCACCTGTTTTATGAAATGTTGAGGGTTGCTTTATTAGCTGAGGATCCCTTCTGGAGCACCAGGTATTGGAAGTCAACTTTAAACACAACAGGACCATACACAAGACAGTCATGGGAGACACAGGCTCAGTACCAGTGAGGAGGGAATCACTAAATCCAGGTGCTGCTCTCACAGCCAGTGTGTCACAGACAGCCTTTATCCCTCATGTTTTGCACATGGAGACATCCACAGCTCTGCTCTCCTCTCTCCCAAGGCTGGCAACTGTCCTCTTTCTAACAGAACATTGGATTATGTCCATCCCAACCAACACTGTGGTTGTGCTACCAGAAGAGTGCTTGTGTTCTGTGTGATTCTGAACACCAAACTGGGAGTTTCAAGGCTCTGTTTCAGTGAAATATCCCTGCTCCCTGTCCAAATAGCAAACAAGGACATTGGTTCAGCTTAGCTGGATTCAAAACTTACAAAACGAAACTCATGGCAGGGCAAAAAAAATAAGGAAAAAGTGGTAAAACAGTTCATTTGAAAATGTCAGATGGTTCAGATTCAGTTCTTCCAGGCCTCCCCATCAGGTTCAGGAGTGAAACCAGGAGCACAGTTTGAAACAAAAGGGGTGAGTGGAGCCATCCAGTGTCAAGCTAATAAACCCAAGATGACTCATAAGGAGATTCACAGGGCTGACCTTCTCAGGCACCTCTGCAGAGATCTGGGGCACCTCTTTGGCAAGCAGAGGCAGGAGCAGGTCTGGTGTCAGGGTGAAGCTTGCAAACCACGATTTTCTTATTGATGATGAGAAATTATTTATCGCACAGACTTCTCATGTTGTCCCAGAGTTCTGTCCTCTATCACAGATTATTTCAATGACTTTTTTGCCATTGTTACTAATCCCTTGAAATTAGGTCTGTAACAGCATGTGGCAGTGAAGAGAAAAACACATCATCAAAAAAAAGGAGGCTCCTTGAAGCGCTTGAAATTGCTTCTTATCTTCACAGTTTGGATAACCTTTTGCATAACAAGCAACAAATTCAAATATATTGGTCATATCACCCCCTCAAAGAGATAGAAGACACACTTTGAAATTACAGACCAGACTTCATGCACAGGAGAACTGACGTGGTGTCACACAGTCAGGAAGAACTAATGTCTCTTTGATAAATCTGTCTTCACCGAGTTGGATTTTCTTGCCACAGTGTCAGGAATAGTTGACGAGACAGACGTGTTATTAAGTGGTAAAAATAAACAGATGGAAGAGACAAGTGAGAGATTTCAGCTATGACTTTCCCAGAATGTTTCAGCAAAGAATAACCTCCTCAATTACATTTCCTACCAGAGCTGAAAAATAGGCAGTACTTACTCAAGGACTGCACAGTTGGAGCAGTGGGGCACCCATAGGTCCCTGGTCCCCACCTGCCTTCAGGGCATGTGGGATGGGGCAGTTTGGGGTCCCAGAGAGGACTGCTGGTGCTGACCTGCTGCTCCTCCAGATTGAAAGTCACCGTTGTGGAGAGCACTGGTGCCTGACCACATGAGCACTGACTACCTTGGGTCTTCCTGGGAACTGGAACCTGGTTTTGACCCCTATATCCTCCCTCTGCTCTCACTCTCCCTCCCTCTTCCACAGAAGGGGCATCTCACTCCTCCCCCCTGTGGAAGATGCAGCAGTTTGGTCAAGGCTGTGTTCCCAGCAAGGGAAAGGACAGAGGACAGGCAGGCTGAAGACACAGTCACTGCAAGAGATCCTCACTCCAAGACAGACATTGAGGGGCTGCAGTGTGTCCAGAGCTGGGAGCAGAGGTGGGAAAGGGTCTGGAGCACCAGAGCAGCTGGAGTTGGGGGGCTCAGCCCAGAGAAAAGGAGGCTCAGAGGGGACCTTGTGTTCCATGACTCCTGGACAGGAGGGTGCAGCCAGGTGGGGGTTGAGCACTGTTCTCATGGAACAAGGGATAGGATGAGAGGAAAGTGACTGAAATTGTACCAGGGGAAGTTTAGCTTGGATACTGGGGAAAAGTTCTTCACAGAAAAAGTGGTCAGGCATTGCCACAGGTTGTCCAGGGCAGCAGGGGACTCACCATCCCTAGAAGTGTTCAAAAAAAACCACATGGATGTGGCACTTGAGGACATGGTGTAGTGGTGGATCTGGCAGCTGGACTCAATGACCTTTGAGGGCTTCTCCAACCTTAATAACTCCATGATCCTATGATTCTGTAAGATGTTTCATCCCCTGGGAATGTGATGGTCGAACACCAGCTCCTGCAAATGTGACACAGAAATAGGGTCGAGTGTCAGTGTTATAAGTGTGGGGGAGCTGACCTTGGCATCTGGGGTCCTCACCATAGCAGGGCACAACACAAAATCCACTTTTCTGAAGAGCTGATGGTTAAGGGATGTTGTTCCCAGACTTGGCTCATGCCCAGGCCATTTGGGCATTGCTGGAAAAGCAGAGGGTGGCTTCTGCTGTGTCACTGCAGCCACCTCTCAGCCTGCCTGCTTTATTCTTCTGTGTCACTTCATCTAAATTATAAAATATTAAATCAGATAAATACCTCTAACCTTTCTGGATGATAAGAAAAGATATTGTTCAACCTCCTAAAATGCCTTGTTTTCGCTGGAAAATGCTAATGGGATTATATAAAGGTTATTTCAGCCTCCTTTTAAGTCTGGAGACGTGGCAAAACAATCATGATGCCCTTTGTTTATGCCTTTTTAATGACTGCTTTTACCTTCAGGTATTTGAGGCTTCTGCATCTTTTCAGGTCATCCTCTGGGAAGTCCTTGGACTTCTTTTTTGTGGAAACTTCCTGAGGAATGTACACGTGCCTGTGATTTTAGAGGTCTGGAGGAGAGCTGGGGTGGTGGAGCACTCTGGGAGCCTGGCAAGGGTTTGGTGTGCATGTTTTGATGCCCTTGTGTATTTTGCAGTGTGAGGGTCAGGAGCTGCACCCACAGGTCCAACAAGCTCCTGCACTGTGTCTGTGCAGCAGTGCTTGCAGCAGTGAGCACCAGTGCACCCCTGGGGCACTGCTCATGTCCTTCCCTCGAGGGCCCTGCCTGTGGGCCTGTGCCAGGCTGCACACAGGAGGAGCTCAGTGTGTGGCACAGCCAGTTTGCAGCTTCCAGTCCAGAGGGACCTTTGCCACACCCTGCAGGAGTGACTAGCTGGGTAAGAAACAGTTCATGATCCAGAGAAAGATACAGAAATAATGTTCTGCTCACTCTGTCCCCTGGGAAGTTCCCCGCAGGCCCATGATTTCCTCTAATTTTTTTGTTGTTACTGGTCTTTTCCCCAGGTTTTGATTTTTGCTAAACCTTGTGTTCCAAACAGCTCCAGTGTTGTGCAGGGAGCTTGTGGTGGCTTGATAGCCTCCCTGCTTTCCAGAGCAAAGCAGAGCACCAACATAACATGAGGCAGCCTGTCATTATTTCTAACAAGGGAAACATCAGCAAAGAATCAGTTCTCAGCAGGGAACTCCACCCACATCCCATCTAACTGGGCCTTGAACACTTCCAGGGATGGGGCAGCCACAGCTTCTCTGGGCAACCTGTGCCAGGGCCTCACCACTCTCACAAGGAAAAATCCTTCTAAGCATAGTTTTATTGTGTTAATGGATTGAGTAATTGGAGAGGAAGGAGAAATTGTTCCTGGAGAGCAGAGGGCAGGTTAGCTGAGACAGCAGGTTTATGTCTCTCACAGCTGCTGGGGAAAGAGAAGGTGGTTGTCACTGCCTGTGGAATACAAAAGCATTTAGCTAAGAGCAGAGGCAGAGAAGGTGGTGTTTCCCTTGTGTTGGGTGGAGATACAAATGACACAAAGATATAATTCTCTTTTTTGAGGTTATTTTGCAGGTCCCTGGAGGGTCATGCCTGAGAGGTCAGGGACAGTGCAGAGCAGCTCCTCTTGGAGCACCGTGTTCTCTTGCTGATGGGGCTTTTTCATGCACATTGGCTATGCAAATTCAACAGCTGGTGAGTTTCTCACATGCTTTTAAAAACGTCTCTCTGGCATCTGTGTTAATGAGGGGAAATCTGCAATTTAATCACTCACACACCATTTCCAGCTTGGGGATAGTCTTTCTCAGTGCACTGCTGGCATTATGGAGCCTCTGGAGTCCCTCCTGGCTGCAGCCTCGTGGGTGCCCACCTGCACAGAGCATTGCTGCTGGGCTTCCCCTGACACTGCCTGTCCCCAGCCTCCCTCTCCTGAAAGCCATGGAGTCACCATGGCCCCACCGTGGGGGACAAAATCACAAGAAGAAGCAGAATGACCCACAGCTGTAACCATGGATCAAGCTCCAGCTCCACTGCAGGCAGGGAGAAGCCCCAGAGTGGACTTGAGCTTCAGTGAATCACAATCACAGACTGGTTTGGCTTGGAAGGGACCTTAATGCTCATCTTGTTCCACCCCCTGCCGTGGACAGAGACACCTTTCACTATCCCAGGTTGCTCCAAGCTCTGTCCAACCTGGCCTTGGACACTTCCAGAGATGGGACAGCCTTAATTCTGGATGCCAGGGCCTTAATTCTGGATGCACACACTTCTTCAGCTCTTTAGTGCTATAGCCCTTGAATGGGCTATAGCCCATCTGCTGCTTGTGAAATGGTAATGTCAGAGTTAATAAGTTTGTATCAAAAGTGAGATCTCACCTGGAGGGTTCAGCCTTTGCACTGGTTTGGGACAGTTCTGCCCAGGATGTAATGCAGAACATCAAAAATAATTTTGAAAATTACAATCAATCTGGGAGGAAAAATGGAAGGATTTTGGGCAGAAGAGAAGATTTATTGAAAGCATAAGATCAATCCTTGTAAGTGGTCTGCAGGCCTGTGTCTGTCAGGGTCTGGAGTTCCTTGGGTCATGGATGCCTTTCACTCTGTCGTGGTTTGACAACAGAGTGCCTGGTGAGGCACCCACAGAAGTCGTTCATTTATCTTCTCTTGTTACAGAAAGTTGGGCAGATGAGAGGGAAAAAAAAAATTAATGAAGGGCTCAGGACTTGAGATAAGGGCTGGGAGAAAAAAAACTCTAAGGGCAAAACAGGTTCAAATTTAAAGGTATAAAGTAAATTATTAGCAATCAGGAGAGGATAATGACAAGTAAAACAAGCTTTTTAAACACCCTTTTTCTCCTCAGGCCCTCCTTCTTTCCCACCAACAGCACAGGGAGACAAGGCATGGGAGTTTTGGTCAGCTCATCACTCGAGATCTTTTGTTCAATCAGGGAGAGAAGTCTTGTCTCTGCTATGCTGTGGGGTTCCTCCCACGGGCAAACAGTCATCCCAAAACTGCTGTGGTGTGGGTCATTTGTCCACAGGGTGCAGTCCTCTAAGGCTAGGCTGCTTTAGTTTGGAAGCAAGGGCCCTCTCTATCTCTGGAAGCAGATACTTCTCTCTTTATTTGGGTTTCCCACTGGATCACAGCTTTCTCTAACATCCCCCTGCTCTGGTGTGAGCACTTTTCCCATGGGCTGTGAGTGGATCTCTGCATCCCCCATGGACTTCATGCATTACAGGGAGGCAGTAAAGTTTGAACACAGTTTTTACCACGGCCTGCAGAGGGATCTCAGCTCCAACACTTGAAGCACCTCCTCCTCCCCCTCCTTTTCTCCACTGACCTTAGTGTCACCATTTTGTTTTCCCTCACATGTTCTCACTTCCTCTTCTTCTCTGACTAGAAGCAAAACTGCTGCTCGTAGGTACCATTGCCAACAAGTTCCACTAATTCAAAGATTCTTGCAGTATTTGGATTTTTTTCTTAAATATGTCATCACAGAGGAGTTACCAACCTCTCTAATTGTCCCAGTAGCACGTCTGTTTTCAGAGCCATCAGAGACTGGTTCCATCAGACATGGTGGAAGGTTCCAGAAGCCTCTCACAGAAGCCACCCTCGTGGCCCTCCCCCACTACCAAAAACCAGGCTGTACCAAATCAACACACAATCCATGAGACAAAGTAAGCCCCTATTTAAATGCTCATACATTGCCATGATTTAGCATCAGCCCAGCCAGCCCATCTCAACTCCTCCCACAGGACATTCAGAAACACATCACAACCCCCCAGCACATCAGAAAACTCCAGTGGCTTCCTTCAGGCGACCTTCCTTCAGTGGTTGGAACAAAAAGATTGTCCCAGACACACATGGTCCCTGTATCATGGGCAGAAGTGCAGAAACTCTTTCTGAGATCCTTGTGTGATGCATATCCTTCTTGAGGAATGTGAAATGTAGCAGCAGGGCCAGAGGAAATGGCCTCAGGGGAGGTTTAGGTTGGATATTAGGAGAGATTTCTTCACTGGACATTCTGTGACATGGAAAGATGCTCCAGGAAAAGATGACACATGCTACCTCCCAAAGAGGCTAATTCCTTTATTACCTGTTTCCTTCCTACCTCAACCTACTTACCTACCTGGAGGTTATAATTTTATCCTGTATACCTCATTGTAATTTTATTCTTTGACTTCATCAATGTTTTAACAAGCCCTACTTAGCCCTTTCATAGGTAGAGGTTTTATGATCCACAATGCAATAAGGCTGCTTATTCATTCCTGGCTCCTCTCCACTATTTTCCCTGTCAGGAAATGCTGCTGTTTCCCGGTAGGCTGCAGTGAGAGGGCTGAACACATTTCTCTGCTGTGCTGGCATGAGTCAATACGAGTTCAACCTTTGCAAAATTGTTTCTTGAAGGCCAGAGACATTTGTTTGTCCTACAGTTAAACATCTTTCGCTGACACATCAGAGCCACCACAGCCCATCACTCAGTGTCCAGAGTGACAGCTCTGCTTAACTGAGGCCCCGTGGAAGCCTAACAGGATAAAAAAGGACATGAAAATGCTCTAATGTCCACAGTTAATGGGGTCACAGGAAGCCCACAATGGAAAACTTCATTTTCAGATGACTTTTGACTGTGCTATTACAGTGCTTTCTCAGCACAGTCCATCATGTTTTTAAGGCATAAAAAGAATTTTCTTCTTAACAAATCTTACAATTGGGGTTTTTTTTTCTTTCCTGAAAAGCCCATTTGTCACACCCCTTGATAGTTTCCTATCTTTTTTCCTTTCTCTCAAAGCTTGGTTTGAACAAAAAATATTCAGAAGCCTTCACTTCTTATGATACCCTGTGCACTGATGGGGCTTGGAGCAACCTGGTCTCATGGAAGGTGTCCCTGCCAGTGACAGAGGGTGTAACAAAATGAGCTTTAAGGTCCTTCCAACCCAAACCATTCTGGGATTCTGTGACTTTCTAACTTTTAGGAAATTGATATTGCATCTAATACTGCTTCTCAGGAGCTGCAGCCCTGCAACATGTGGCTGACAGCTGTGACCTCTCCAGGGCAGTAATTCCTGCTGATTAATTCCAGCCAGTAAGTCTTTCACAGGGGCATGGAACTGTGTCCTGTGTGGTACCAGTCTGGGCTGCCCCATTGGGCAGAGGATGCAGAACTAAAGGTGATACAAGGGCCAAAGGCAAGGCAGGAATGAGGAGAGGCAACACAGGAGAGAGAGAAGATGTAGGAGGCACAAGAGATGCAGCAGGAGGGGGAGGTGCAGGTGAAATAGGTGGAGGCAGAGGTGATGCAGGAGGCACAGGACATGTAGGAGGCTGAGGCTGCACCAACTTGTCTACATTTCTCCCCCTGCAGTAGATGTGGGGGGCTCTGCCCTCATGTGTGAAACAATGCAAGACACAAAGTTGAAGGCAAAACATTTGTGTTAACAAAATCGAAACCAAATTGAAAATTGAGCAGTTTTTCCAAGGTGCTGGCCTTTCCCTTGACTGAGAGCTTGGTGGAAGGATTACCCAGGGAGTGAGAGCAGCAGAGTGCCCTGGAGCACACCCTGATTTGCTTGGGGGACCTGCATTGGGACACCACACAGGTGGACCCCAGCTCCTGACCCAAATGCATTGGTAGGCCATTACTATGACATTAATATGACAGGGTGGAGGTCAAACACAGAGGATTTTTTTGCCTCACCTGTGGGACTCCTAGAAACTTGAAGGTTTGGAGAGCAAGAAGAAAAATCCTCTGGTTCCTAATTATCCTCTTGTCCCTAGTTATGAAGAAAAGTCCCTGCCCCAGATGGGGAACAGTTTAAAATCCAGCTCCTCAGCACAACTCTTGGGATAAAACCTCAGCCTGTGCCACCCTGCCTGGGGCTGGACCCACTCCACTCACACCCAGCTGCATAATAAATTGTTCAGATGCCTCACAGTCCCCCATGACCTTTCCACTACACCACGGGGAGCACCTGGGAAAGTGCCAGAGGACATTTCAACAACCAGAAGCATGAAGAAGGGTATTTAAGTATGTAAGGGTCAGGGATGAAGTGGCACAGTCTGGGGGTGAGGGGAGGGGCCTGTGCACCAGAATCCCTCATTTCTGACTTATTTTGTCCTTACTCTAGTGGTGTAACCAGCTTCTGTACATTAGCCCCATGTTCTGGGGCTATATTGCCCTTAATCCTTGTTTAACATCTGGAAACATACTCATATGTTCTCCTAAATGCCTCGGCTACCTCTGTGAGATAATTTGAAGCAGAAGAATTTAATCTACTGACCTTTCCTACCTTACCTTAAACATGGTCACGTTGGCTGCCTGTTCCTCCTGCTGGGAAAAACATCCCACTCACCCCTCAGCTACACTTGTACCAGGTACTGACCTTGTGCCAGCATCTACAGTCCTATCCCTCTTTTTGTGAGTGTGCAAAGCAATTCCTTGAGCTTTCTTGGGGAAATTTTTCAAGATACAGCTGCACTGATACTGCTTGGAGTGTGCTACAGGCAGTTTAAGACAGAGAACCCTTATGGAATTATTTTTCCTGCAATTTTTGAAAGCTTTGTTTAAACTTTTTACCAAAGTTCAGGAAAATTTCCAGGAACAATGTGGGCTGTGGCTCGATGCTGCTGGTCCCTCTATCCCAGCAGCTCTCCCTCCAGCTGGTTCCCACATGGGAGTCAAGTACCTCAGTCTTCATTTTTGCCCACACAACCACTTGTCAGACTGTGTAAGCTGCACTTGAATCCTGGGGGCAGTTCTGGGCCCCTCAGGACAAGAAGGATGTTGAAGGGCTGGAGCAGGTCCAGAGAAGGGAATGGAGCTGGGGAAGGGTCTGGAGTACCAGGAGCAGCTGAGGGAGCTGGGGTGGCTCAGACTGGAGAAAAGGAGGCTCCTGGGGGATCTTCTGTCTCTGCACAACTCTCTGGCAGGAGGGGGCAGCCAAGTGGGGCTCTGCTCCCAGGATGACAAGAGGAAATGGCTTTGAGTTGCATTAGGGAAAGTTTAGGTTGGATATTAAGGAAATTTTCTTCGCTGAAAGGGTGTTCAGGCACTGGCACAGCAGCCCAGGGCAGTAGTGGAGTCCCCACCCCTGGAGGGATTTAAAACACAAGTGGATGTGGCACCTGGGGACATGGTTTAGTGGTGAATACAGCAGTGCTGCATTAATGGTTGGACTCAGTAATCTTAGAGGGCTTTTCCAGCTGAAATGAGTCTATGATTCTATGATGAGGGATGATTCAAAGTTTTAATTTCTTCCCTGAAGAGAGTTACAAGCCTGGATCAGTTCTGTTTGCAGAGCTGTCCTACTGCCATCCCATTGGGGCAACTGGAGGCACAAAGGCAAGAACAGCTCAAGCCTTTTGTCACCCTGGGAAATGCATGAAGAAACTATGGTGTTCCCCAGCCACTGCAGAGCCAGAGCCAGGCCCAAGGCTGCAACCACAGGAGACATTGCTTCATCAGAAGAGAATCTGGAGAAGGTTCTCTTGCCATAGTCTGAGGCGTGGGAGTGAGTCTGTTTGGAGGCAGCTGGAGAAGGAGAGGGGTCACTGCGAGTCCCACTCGTGTTCAGCATGAGGAGCCCCTCAGATGGTCACATCAGCTCTACTCGGGCAGAGCAGCACGGAGCCCAGGGCTCTGCTGTCAGCACAGAGCATTGCACAAAGGGTCCTTGCTTGCCCAGACCTTGGAGTGTGTCCATACTGCACTGGAGCCTGCAGTTCTCATGGGTGAAGAAAACTGGCTGTCTGGGAGTTATTGTCCCAGTCTTCTGGTTGAGTAATAGGACGGGTTTAGTATTGCACCAGAAAAAGCTGATATGGGCAATGTGCATCCTTGGCATTTCAGCAGGGTATGACTGCAACCTCCCTGCAAGAAATCCATTGATCTCATCATGTCTCCAACTGGGAATCCACCAAATTCCAACAAATGGGATGCAGAAGCATGTCAGGGTATGAAACAGTCCTTCTCTATTGGGATTTTGCCACATTATGGTTCTTATTCCTGTTCCCAAACTCGCTGGGATACGTGGCTTTGTTCTCTTAGATTTGACTCAGGAATTTAAGGTAGGGCTCCATCACTGCAAGAGAGTATCACAACCACTACCAGTTGTGCTGAGTGAGCATGGATGTGGAATAGGGGCAGGTTTTCCTGTGTTTATGGTGGATCAGAGGGATCTTCATTGAAGAGATGCATCAGCTCATCAATATTTGTGTCAATAAGGAAAAAGAGCAAAAAAACCAGTTTGGGGCAATGAAGAGGGCAGGCCCTAGGAGTGAGGGAGACCAAGAAGCCAAAGTGATAAGTGTAAATGGTTTTAAATGTATACAGAAGACATCTGTGTAATTACCCTGGTTTAGGTTACACCTCTTTTTGTGTCTGTGTGTCAGTAACACCAAGGGCTACACTGTTATCTTAGAGGAATGTTTGTGTCTGGGGATTCATACTCACCCTGCCAATAACAAATCTTCCCCGGAGTTTCTGAAACATTAATTATAGTTTTGTAATATGCAAGTTTTGCAACCAGCTCAAGGTAATTCACTGCAACATAGACCTCTGGCAGAAACAAACAAATCGCTGATGTGAAAACTGACAGTTGCTTAGACATGAATGCTCAAGACTTTGTGATGTTTGTTATTAAAAATAAAATTGTTCTGACTGTCCTTGCCAGCCTGCCTGCCTCCATACACTTTCCAACGCAGTAGCACCTGGGAAGAACCATTTCCCCCAGCTAAAAGGCAAGCACCAACAACCCCAAGCAGGTTAAGAATTAAAAGTTAAGGTCCCACATGTAGCTGGACGTAGCTTAAGAGTATTTAATCCAGGGGCTTCCCTCTCTGAGGTGCCACCAGTGGGTCCCACCAAAGTTGCTCCCTGCTCAGGCCTCAGCACCTCCCAAGTGCAAAGGGCTGCTCTGTTCATTGTCTCTGTGGATTAACAGCTTTTGTCTTTTCCACGTCAAGTCACAGAATCCCAGACATGTTTGGGTTGGAAAGGACCTTAAAGCTCATCCCATTCCACATCCCTGCCATGGACAGGGACACCTTCTACTAGGTCAGGGTGCTCCTAGACCTGGCCAACCTTGGATACTTCCAGGGCTGGGGATTCCACAACCTTTACAAAACAAGCCTAAAGGGACAAATTTAAACTTTTTTAAAAAAAACAAAGAGGAGGAAGATGTTCTGCTTCGAGATTTGTCAAATCACCACACTGGTGATCTTAAAAATAAGAAAAGGAATGTGATTTTTTAGGTCATCTGAAAGACATAGACTCTCCTTAGAGCCTTTTGTGTATCTGCTGTCTTGAGGAAGGGACCCCAGCCACTCCAGGGCTGTCTCTCTTCCTTGGCCATATGAGGGATGAAGCCAAATTCCCATTGGCCTTACATTTCTTAATTATCACAATCCTTCAAATTACCACAGCTTTCCAGCAAGCTACAACTTGTTCAGGACTGTGACAGCTCTTAGTAAATTGTGTAACAAACGTCATCTCTCTTACTAGATACAATTTAGAGGTTTTCCTAGACATGTGCTAAAATTACAGGTAACAGTTGCAATTTTGAAAATGTTTTCTTTTTGTGACTCCCTTTGTCCTTTTCCTCACTTTTGGAAACTGGCTATTGCTTCCAAAAGGAGAAAAGTGATGACACTGATTCAGAAATCAAGGATGTGAAGCTACACAGTGTCAGTTAGAAAAAAAGATTTTTTTTTTTTTGCCCATGATGACAAAGAAATAATTATTAACTAGATGAGAAACAAATGTAGTATGAGCAATGCTGTACACCTGGTACTGGGGGTAGATGGTTAAAATGTCACTTCATGGGAAGACAACCTCAAGAAATACTGTTTATTTATTACAATAGGAGTATGTATATCCACACCTTGCTACAAAATGCTTCACAGCATCCCAGAGTACTTGAAGTTGGAAAAGAACTCCTGAGGTTGTCTGGTCCAGCCTCAAGCTGGGCTAGCTAATGCTGGCTGCTCAGAAAATCCTGACTGCTTTTGAACACCTCCAAGGATGGAGAATCCATCTCCTCCCTGGGCAACCTGTGCCAGCCTGTGGTTACCATCACAGGGAAAAATATTTCCTGCTGTGGATCAGTGTGTGCCCATGGCCTCCGGTCCTGGCACTGGGCACCACTGGGAAGAACCTGGCTCCCTCCTCTTTTCATCCTCCCTGCAGGTACTTGTAGACATTGATGAGCCCCCCCGAATCTGCTCTTCCATAGGATGAACAGCCCTGGCTCTCTCAGCTTTTCCTTACAGGGGAGGTGCTTCAACCACTTCAGCATCTCCATGGCACGTTGCTGGACTCTCTCCAGTACGTCCATGTCTCCCTTGTGCTGAGGAGCCCAGAACTGGACATGGGTGGAGAACAAACAATAACCACCACCCTCTCCTCATCCCCTGAACTTGCCATAGAATCGGTTTGGCTTGAAAAGGTCCTTAAAGTTCATCCCGTTCCAGAGCACCTTCCACTAGCCCAGGTTGCTCCAAGCCCCATCCAACCTGGCCTTGGACACTTCCAGGAATGTGAGGCACAGCTGCTCTGGACAACCAAGAATGCCTCACTACCCTCACAGGGAAGAATGTCTCCCTTACCTCAAATCTAAATCTACTGTTTTAGTAATTTCGATGCAGAAGGCATCGTGTTATCAGAGATGGAGGCCCTTTGTAACCTGTGCTGACAGATCCCAGACATCTCCTTGTCCTCGCTGTGTTTGGAAACGGCTCCAGGGGTTATTGGCTCCGCCGCCTTCCCAGGGATCAGGGCGAGGCTCACCAGCCTGGAGCTCCACACATCTTCGCTCTCGCCTTTATGTGAGATCAGTGGGTCCATCGGTGTAATTGTGAGCAAACCGCATCAGGGTGGCTGTGGGACACAGCGAGGAAGGAGCTGAAGATACGGGGCAGGAACTGCAGCGGGAGCCGTTCTCGGGGCATGGTTTGGTGAGGAAACCTTAGAACAGCGGGACCGCGGGGCCTCGGCGGCGTGAGAGGGCGGCGGGACCGGGCCGGGCCTCGGACGGCTCCGTCAGGAGCCTCCCGGAGGGGGAGCGGGCGGAGCCCCGGGGTGGTGAGTCTCTGTGGCGGGGAGGGGAAGGGAAGGGAAGGGAAGGGAAGGGAAGGGAAGGGAAGGGAAGGGCCTTGCTCTAGCTGGAGTTGG
>JANPWX010000299.1:341407-378281 GCA_024734555.1 Trochalopteron elliotii
TGTGTGTGTGGGAGTGCCACGGGCCGGACGAGTCCCCAGCCCAGCGGCCCCGTTTGCACCGAGAGCCGCACCAGGCTCATGAAACTTTCACGGGTGTTACAGCCCCGGGTCCCGCCTGCCGCTGAGCCGCCCTCCGGTTTAGCCTTCCGCCAGCTGCGGCTGCCCCGTGCCTTCTCCGCAGCCCTGACAGCCGCTTCCCCCATCCCCTGCCTTCCCCGCGCTCCTCGGCTCCTGCTGTCCCTGCCTTCCCATGGGATTCCAGTGTCATGCAGTCTCTGTATCCCCTCCCGGAGACGCCAGCCCGGTTTGAGCAGCCCTTGGCAGATGTTTTCCCTTGTACACTGTTGTTTTGCAGAATTGCCAATATTTAGTAATGCAATGTACATGATAAATAATCCCCTACAGCAGGGGATTGGAGCTAGACGATCATCAAGGTCCCTCCCAATCCAAGCCATTCTGTGTTCAATTTCCTTGGTGTAACTGGGGTTTCATGCTTCACTATTAAGTGGCAGTCTCAGACCTCCTCCCTAGTTTGAAAGCTGCAAAGCGTCTGCTTCCAATCTCCAGAAGTCCCTGGGGATAACACTGCTAGCAAAAGGTTGGTATGGGGTGAGTGCAGGATGTGGGTCCTGTGGTGCCTCTCCTTGACTTTGAAGCTTATCTGTCACACGTGGCCCTGAGCTTTCACATCCTTCCCCAGGTTTTTTGGGGGGCTTGAAGCCTTCTAGGTTTCCCGATTCCTGGAGAAATGTGCTGTAGTGAGGTTGAGTTTGCACAGTGAAATACACTCTTTACTCCATTAGTCCCTGTTCTTTGCTCGTTTTATTCACCTCTTCTACAGCTTTGCAAATCTCAACCTCCATGTTTGCATTGGATCCCAAGCTTGGGTTCTCAGTGCTTTGCACAAGAATGATGGAGTAAGGACAAAGGTCTTTATTTTCAGCTTTCCTCACAAGCTAGTTTACATAATTTCCTTTAATATCTCTTTTCTTTTTATCTGTGACCAGAGGTAAATAGCATTAAGTCAAAAGTTTAAATTTATGTTATTTAAAAATCACTTTAGTTGGTAAGATACTTACTCTCTATAACCCAGGTCAAAACTTGCTTTAATTTGAGAGAGTGGAGCTTTGTGTATGACAAGTTTAAGATGCAGTTTTGTGGAGAAACACTTGGGTAGAGACTTGTGCCCTCATGATTGCAAAGACAGTAAAATAGTGTTTTATAAGACTCAAAGATGAACACAGATGCTTCTGAAAAAGCAAGGGTTTGTCCAAGAAAAGACTATTTGGAGATGCTGCAGATAGGTGGGATTTATTTTGTCTTGCATTTTAAAGCACAGATGCAGAGAGGTGTTCCAGAGTGGGAAGGGGAAGGTCAAGAGTGATTGGCAGGCTCATTTTTCTCTGCACAAAGCTCAAGCATGCCAGGTTATGGAATGAAGTGTCTTCCTTGCGGAAGGATTTGTGTGCCAGAAATTTTGGGAGCTGCATGGTGCCTAGCTCTCTCCCAGCTGGTATGAGTTTTCCCACCCAAAGGAATGGGAAGTTTCATGCCCATGCCTTTGCCAACTCCAGTAATCTGTGCTGTTTCCAAAGTCCTTATCAGGTGCTGGGGATGTGGAGTGTGTGGATAATTTGGGCTTCCAGGGATTTCATGCCCAGCTGTGATTCCTTGAGGGACGTGGTTGTAAATTATTGCATAGCCCTCTTTGGACCTTCATATTTGTGGTTTAATTTAAGAAGGAGTTTCAAGTTCAGCTACAGCAAGCCACTGTTAAGCCAAGTAAATCTCTGCAGAGTGTTTTGCAGTAGATTAACCAAAGCAGCACTTCTGGGACTTGTCTGGAGGAATGGCTGAGCTAAAGCTCAAAGACCACTGTGTCCCTGTGCTCCACTCTGAAGGGATTTCTCCTGGCCTAGAAGTTGTTCCCCATTCCAGCAGCCTGGCCAGAAGGCTTGAGCTTTGTTTGGTTTGCATGTGATGCTTGACAAACTCCTAAACTGAATTGTCAATGACAACAGCAGCCTTAAATCAGGCCCCTTTTGGGAGGGCATCAGATGGCTTCTCTCTGTCCCTCTGCCTTGTCCCACGGTCCTCCTCTCTCCCACACCTCTGCTCCCAGTTCTTCCCCGTTGTCCTGGAATCCTGCCACCCCCTCAGCCTCACTTGCTGCTGGCTTTGGCAGTGTTGTTGCAGCCCAAATCAAGTGTGGCAGGACTTACCTTGCCTGTGGATGCTCCTTGCCAAGCAGGAACTGGTGCCCTGCTAGTTCTGTTGACACTTTTTTTTTTTTCCTCTCCTCTATGTACAGCATGCACCAGTTCACATAAATTTGAGGTTTAAATAAAATGTGTTCAAAGAATGACTCATTAAATGTTTGTGAAGTCTCTATATTGTACCAACTTGAAAATATTTTGGTATCCAGTATCCCTGACAGTAGTGAACACAAATGTTCTAGTAATTCTGTGCTGTCAGTTTTCATGCATCTCACCAGAGCTTGATTATTCCTGCTGTAGGTTGCTGTGTTGAGTGTTCCAAGTCCCCACATCCTTTCTGAAGAGCTTAAAAAGAAAGAGCTGGCTGGGAACACAATTTCTTCTTACGATTTGGCTATAGTTCTTTATTCTATCTTTGGGCGGTTTTTGCTTCACATCCTAATTAAGGATTGCCCCTGTTTCAAATAACCCTTCTTGGAACTGTTGTATTGAAGTATTTACTGAAGACTTCTATTATTTAAATTGCTCAGAGGAGGGAGTCATCCCACTTTTCAGGTCTGTGTCTCTTGGGCCACCTGTTTGCCCCTGCCTTTCTTCCTCGAGGAAGGACTGAGATCTTCAAATGTGACAATCTGTTGAGAAATCAGCAGTGATTGCTGCCTATTGGCTCTACAAAAACCCCAGCCAAACAAAAAAACCCTTCTGCTAAGAACCTTCTGTTGAGGCTCGTGATGATGGCTGGCTTTGGATTAGTGATGCACCTGACAGGTTCTAAAGACGTCCCCTGCACAGGCTTGGTGTAGTTTCAAAGGTCGTGCTTGTACCAGCTCTGTTCTCTGGGATCCTGGGATGAGGGCATGCTTGCTGTCTCTCCCCATGCTGCTTGAAGCCCCTCTGAGGAGCAGCTCTGCCCACATCCCGGGCTTTGGGCAGCTGTGATTTTTGTCACAGAAGGTGTTGATGCACATGAGTTCTTACAAAGTTTGTCCGTGGGGGAAATGTACTTGACATTTTTTGTGCTTTTGATTGTAGCTTTCATCATGGGGGACATGAAAACCCCCGACTTTGATGACCTCTTGGCCGCTTTTGACATCCCTGATCCGACCAGTCTCGATGCTAAGGAGACCATTCCATCAGCTGGGGAGGAGAGTGAGAATCACCTGAAGTCATCAGGAATGTGCATCGATGAGAATGTGTCCTTATCCCACTCTCTGCCTCCCTCTGATGCACCTGTTGTGAGTGTGATAGTGAAGAACACAAGTCGCCAGGAGTCTTTTGAGGCAGAAAAGGAGGGGAATCACCTTGGAACTGGTCTGTTACACAATGGCTTTCGTGGCTCTGATCTGCCAGCTGAGGCTCATGCTTTAGTCCATAATTATGGCAAGTTTGAGTCAACTTTTATTAATGGTGACAGCTCGAGAGGTTACTCTGATAAACTGGATGAGTCCAAGTCAGAACCTTTGCCAACATTTAGTCAGTTTAGCCCCATTTCCAGCCCTGAACCAGAGGATACATTCAAAGAGAACAGTATTGGAGATAAACCCAAACATGCCCAAACTCCCTATTTTCCACCACCTTCAGTATATGTACCAACAGGGGCTTCAGTCCTGGATAATCTTAGGAAGGTGCCAGAGCCTGAATTAAGCATGTTTGATCAGTATTGTAAAAAGGAACAGAAGATGGAAATCCACTGCCAGCCAGAGAATCGGCTGGAGATGAGCAGGAGAGAACAAGACAGAACAGTGGATAGGTTTGCAGAGTCAAGCAAGGACTTGTTAGATACCAACAGCTTTCTTGGAGAAGGCTTAGTGTTTGGAGACCTCCCTCACAATAACTTAGGAGAAGGCAAGGGGTCTGTGCCCGAGCTAAACATGTCTTCATCAATACCACCTCGGCAGAGGCTAAAGCCAGCTCATTCCAAGCTGTCATCCTGTGTGGCAGCGTTAGTAGCTCTTCAGGCCAAAAAGGTTGTGTGTATTCCAAAAAGCGATCAGCCAAATTTTACCAAGGAGCCTGGTCCTTTTAAAGATGGGACAAAGGGAAGTCCAAAAATGCCCAAGTCACCAAAGAGTCCCCGAAGCCCCTTGGAGGTGGTGAGGAAGGCTGGCAAGCAGCCTGAGAGTCCTCGGAGTGTGTGCAGCGACAGCAGTGGGAAAGGCTCCCCTTCCATGGCAGCTGGCTCCCCACCAGCTATTCCCAAAGTTAGAATAAAGACTATCAAGACATCTTCCGGTGAAATTAAGAGGACTGTAACTAGAATTTTGCCAGAAAATGATGAGTTGGTCAAATTTTCAGAAGAGTCACCTGCAGAAACCTCTTCTACCGAAGAGTTTATCAAATCTTTCCCATCACCTGACACTAGTGCAGTTACAGAAAGTGAGGCTGGCAGGAATTCAACCAAAAACGGGGCTGCTGTGGCTATCCAGCTGTCAAATGTCATGAGTCCTTACTCAGACAGCCTGAAAATGGATATTGCAAACAGCACTTGTACCGTGTCCTTATCTCCACTGCCAAACTGCGGCGGCGGTGCCATAAAAGTGGGGGTCAAGAGGCAGCAGCAGGGTACTGTGACACAGCCATCCAACACCACCACCTCCAGCCTTCTGCCCAAAGCTGTGCACTTGGCAAATCTCAACCTGGTCCCCCACAGTGTTGCTGCTTCTGTTACAGCCAAGACATCGGCACAGAGGCGAAACCAGCCTCAAGTGACGCAGATGTCAGTGCCACTGGTGCACCAAGTCAAGAAAGCTGCTCCCATTGTCATGGAGGCATTCCAAAAAGTGCTACACAGTGCCAATCCAGTGCCGATATATACTCCCAACCTTAGCCCCCCGCCTGACACTAGTATTAATTTACCTGCCTCTGGGTACAGTTGCCTGGAATGTGGGGACTCATTTGCCTTAGAGAAAAGCCTGACTCAACACTATAGTAGGCGAAGCGTTCACATTGAAGTCATGTGCACTCAGTGTTCAACTATGCTCCTTTTTTTTAATAAGTGTAGCTTGCTTAAACATGCACGAGATCACAAGAGCAAAGGATTTATCATGCAGTGTTCTCAGCTGCTCATGAAACCAATTTCCATAGACCAAATGTTTTCACCTTCTCCTACAAGCTCTTCAGTCTCTCCAGCTTCTCAGACTTTGCTGTCGTCCTCTCCTCCTCCTAAGTCCAGTGCTGCTTCAGGAGGAGGGGTAGGGATTTCTGCAAGTGCTCAGCCAGCCTTGCCTCTCTACACGGACCCACAGAGGCTAATCCGTCATGGACTTAAGTGTTTGGAGTGTAACAAGCAGGAGCAGGATTACACTTCTTTAGCAGCTCATTACCAGAGAACCTCAGAAGATAATGAGAGACTGGTAAGTCATCATTTTAATGTTATTAGTTAAATCTCTCCGAGTTTAAAGAGATTGTCCTCAAGGGGAAAAGTAGGATAGTGGTGGCAGATGAGTTGCTTTGCCTAAAAAAGTGCTTATGGGGAGGATTTGGAATGCACATGAGCCCAGACGGGTGCTAGTGAAGAGATGTTTAATGTTATTTTGCTTGCCTTCTTTCTACCCTGTGCCAGTAAAAAGAGCATAGTAAGGAGACTGTGGAGATCCTCGAATATCAAAGAAAGGTGATGGAGATGAAAGATCATTTGGATGAGAAGTGCAAAAGAGCTGTAGGAGAGGATCAGTGGAGTGTTACCTTAACAGGTTTTTGTGCTGTAAGCGTGGCTGGATGAGATCTGGCACAGTTTAATGTTGCCTTTCCTGGAACTGGTGCCAGAACCTTCCTTGTAATGCGTTGTGCATTGTTCCTGTTGGTGTGGTCAGCTGTGTGTTGGACAGGCTGCTGTGGTATGGGGGGTGAAAGGCTGGTTCTGGCTACTTTGGCCCTTTGGGTGGTACAGGGCGAGTGGGTGCCATGGTTGCATAGCAAGGTTCAAGAGTCTTGTTAGTGGCTTCCTGCCTTCCTCCTGTGCTGCCCTGCTCAGGTCTCCACCACCTTTATGGACCTGGTTGGAATGGCCTTAAATTAAACTCCAGCTTAGGTTTTCTCCTGATGAAGAGAAGATGATTGTTGCTGTGTACCAGGACCGTACACTTTGTTTATGGCTTTTATTTTGGAAGACGTGATCAGTCTTGTTTAAGTGTTATCTAACCTGCAGTTGAAGAGGAGGAGGACTCCTTTCTCCCTATCTCTTTGGATGAGGGAAAGCTTTCCAGGTTGGTGTTGCTGCCAGAAGAGCTGGCTCCCAATGCAAGGGCTGCAAAAACCAGGACTCCATGGCATCATTTGGGAGGATGACCACATCTCTGCTGTGCTTGTCAGAGCACCTGTACTCTCCAGAGCCTCCCTGTCCCACTTGAATGGCTTGCAGGAGTATTGAGGCTGCTGTGGTCCCATTTAGATGTTTTGTTATCTTAAACTGATCAGCCACCAAAAAAAATAGATTATGGTTGAATGGTTTTGATGTCGTAAAAAATGGCAAGGCCAGAAGGGCTCAGTTGTGGCCACATAATCAAGTTTCTTGCCTGAGGCAGGCCAGTGAGCACTGCACTCTGTCAACACCTGAACTTATTTTTCAACTATAATGCTTTCTTAGGAAATGTCAGCAGTCTGGCATTAAAACTTCCAGGAGAAGGGATACAGTGAGTGCTCCAAAGTGAACTATAATGTTAATCAGTGGCATTAAAAATGTACTTCCTATTTCTGTTGTGGGATTATCAATTCAAGGACTCTGTAAAGAGGAAAAGAATGTGTGATAGTAAGTATTTTTAGCTTGTAATCAAATAATTTATTCTGTAACTTAACCAAGAATAGAGTTTACGCCTCTCACTTCAAGTAATTCTGCTAGATGTGAGATTATTTTTGTGGTATTTTTCTGAAGAGAAGCACTGGAAAAAGAGGCTACTTCTGAGCTTCTGAAACCGGTTAGATCTTCCTATGCTTACGCTCCACAGGATGCATGCACTGCTCTGAGAGTCCTTTTTCACTGTACCTGCTGTCCTCCAGGCTGCCCTGTGGTGCTCCATGCTGTTCCCAGAACATCTGTTTCAATAAAGTTACTATATTTCTAAAGGAAATAAGCATTTGTGCCCCATGCCTGTAATTGTGTGTCTGGATTTAGCAGTAGCTGATGGAAACCATCCCACTGCCTTTTACCAGATCCCAGGTGTTTGGTGTCACTGGGCTGAGAGGTAAAAGGATGGGTGAAATTCAGGGTCTCATATGGGTCCCTGATTCTCTGAGCTGTCCAAGGGAAAAGGTGTGGATGACCTTCATATCAGATGTCCCACGTGGATAACACAGTGTAGGTCCCAGCAGTACAAAGGTCTGAGGAGCTGAAGGTTTTATATATAGGGTATTGATTAATGTAATACTACTAATCATGGTGTGAGAAGATTGTGGGTGAAGCTGTTGAAATGTGTGTCATAAACTCTGGAAAAGGAGAACATGGCCACCCCTTTCTGAGGTGATACCTTGACTCTGCATTAAGTTAATTCATGGGGTTGTTCTTTCTGTTTTGGTCAGAAAAAAGAGACACTTTGGTGTAAGCAGGAGAGGATCAAGTGACTGATTTTGCAACACTTTCCTACATGGTAGAAGTGGTTAAAAACTCTGGTTTCTATCTGCAGAGTTGTGCCAGGACACTTGTTTTTTAGTACAGTGGTAGAAATTGAGTGTAGAGAAATTCTTCCCTGTGATGGGGTGAGGCCCTGGCATGGGTTGCCCACAGAAGCTGTGGCTGCTCCATCCCATAAATGTTCAAGGCCAGGTTGGATGGGGCTTGGAACAACCTGGTCTAGTGGAAGGTGTCCCTGCCCATGGCAGGGGTGGAACGAGTTGGTCTTCAAGGTCCCTTCCAACCCAAACCAGCCTGGGATTCTCTGATTCTCTGAAACTGTGTTGCTGATGAGGGCATTGATGACCTGTAGTGAATATATTTTAGTGCCCTGGTTGTGGTTCAAAACCACTGTATCCACAGGGCAGAAGGTGTTGATTTACATACTGGTACATCTCATTAAAACCACAGTCCACACCAGTTGTTGTGCTTGATCCACAGCACGCTGCAGTGGTGGGACAATCTGTCAGGATGCAGAAGTAGTATTAATTGTTGTGGGCAAACTTGGCTATGAACCACATCCCTAGATTTCAAAATACTAATTATCTAGAGTTTTATTATAATTTTGTGTATTTTGAACAAAAACTGTGTATTTCTTCCTCCATACCTGATGTCTGTCTCACTGTGTTGAAATGCTGGTTTAGAGGTGGTGTGGGGTGCAATTGCCTTTCTTAAAGACAACAAAAAACTGCACTCTGATAATTTGGAAATTTTTTGTATTTTAAAATTTCTTACTCAATCTCAGAATTCAGACAAACTCATTGCCATGCCTCACTGAGAACTAGGAAGTACTGATGCTTTCCACATAAAGACATTTATCCCTTCTGAGGAGCTTCAAGAAGTAGCAGGGGCAGGTCCCCTTTGTATTGTGGCCAAAAGCTTTTCATCTGTGACTATTCAGATGCTTGGTACCAGATTATCCCTAAAAAACAAGGATGCTTGGAAAGGGTACATGAATGTATAATGGAAAAAGCTGAAGGGAAAAGGTAAAAGCAATTTATCCACAGCACCTGGGTTCGTACTAGAAGGTGGAAAATAAGCCAGGTGATTTCTGATCCTTGTTCTTGGAAGCTTCTCTGTTAAATGACACCAAATCTGGATGCACACCCAGTGTGACTGTAACTTGTGAAACCAAACAGGCTTTAAAGTGCTCTGTTATGGTGCTTTTAACTCAAAAACTGTTTTGGACATGGCTTTGGTGTGGCACCCTGCTAAGAAGGAAGGGCTGATCCAACAGGACTGATGGACAAAAGAAATAGCAGGAAAAAGACTTATTTTTTGGTATGATGTTTTCAGTTACCCAGAAGCTGAAGGACAAGCACCCTGTGGTAAGAGGCAGGAATGATTGGATAGGGGGAAGAGCCCAAGCTGCCTCTGCTCCATGACAAAACTCACCCTGTGTTGATACTTAAGACTTTTCACTTCAATTGGAATTTCTTACCATGACTTTGTGAATTACTCTGGCATTTTCAGGTTTCCCAGAGCTGCTTGAAAGGGGGTTGTTGTGTTTTCTCTTTCATCCAGATGATGGCTTGGGAAATACCTGGTGTTACATTCCCACATGGCTGTGGGTAAATCCCACATAAATAGGATGCATAATGGGTAAATGACTTTCCTAGGGGTGGCCAAAATGTGAATGACATGGCTGGGTCACAGTTCTGTTGCAGGAAGAAAGAAAGAAAGAGAGGGATGTGGTCTGGACAGCAGGGAAAGGAGGAGATTTGGAGCAAGTGGGAGGAAAAGAGGGTGATGATGATGTGCTTGAGAAGGTGCTGTGGTTTTCTAAAGGAAAGACCTTTAAAAAAATGATGGAGAGCTTGACCTTAATGTTGTATTTTTAGACATGTACATGATTGCAGTTGCTCAGAGTAGGCAGGGTTTATTTTGGTACAGAATATGTGTAGGATGAAGGCAGTTCCTCCCAGCCAAATACAGTGGTGGGATGGGATCTCCATGGCTTGCAGGGAGGATACAGGCTTGAATAATCCACTTCAGGAACATAAAGAACTGGATTCATTTGATGTATGTTTTGAATGGATCATCTTAATGGATCTGAGTGACTTTGTCTTTTTTTGGCAACTAGTGAGGCCAATTCTGCAATTTTTACAAGCTTGTGAATCAAGTTGCTCCATGGGACCTGTGCACTGCTTTTCCATCACTGAACTGCAGGAAGGAAGCAATATGGGAATTTGAATTGCTGGTAGGCTGGAACCTACCAGAAGCTGTTCTCTGTGTAGGCATTATACTTGTCCAGATGTTGAAGAGGTGGTACCAGATGTTTCATGTAACTTTGGGTCTGTTTGGTCTGGTACAGCCCTGTATTCTAGAGCAAGATTTTTGGGGGGCAACAGGGGGAAGGATATTTAAGTAGATGTAGTTTATGCCAAATGAATCTTTATTTTTGGCATAGAGAAATGAGTTTATCCTCATCTCCTTGGTGTTCAGTGAGATGGTTTTTAGACTACTGCCTGAAGAATGGATATACTGGAGAAGTTGGATTGTGAGGTTGGAGCAGAATCAGGTAAACTCCCAGAAATAATTGCAACTGGGATCAGGTTTTTATGAGATGTCCTGAGGGACTGTTTTGGGTATCTGTGGAGTTAATAATTGTGTTAAGGATACCTTGGAGGATGACTGTGTTAAAAAATTTGCTGAACCAAACTAACAAAGTAAGCAGTCATGGAACATGGGGAGTATTTTACAGGAGGATCTAGATGAACTTGAAGATTGAGTAGGAATGGTATGAAAAGCAACCAAAGGTAGGATTTTTGGTCTTGAGAAGTCTTTGAATGACTGAAGAGACACAACTGTGCAGGAGACTTAAATCAATCTGCAGCACCAGCCAGGGCTGTGGTAATGCTCCCTCTTGTTAGAAATAACCGAGCTGGAGAGGAGTATATTGTTTTGTTTATCAGGATAGGCTGGAATAAATGAGGGAAGAATGACCAGAAATGGAAATATGATCTCTTAAGGGGAAATTAAAACCCCTTTATGAGTTTATCTTGGAAAAGGCCTGGTAAATGAGGGTGGGTCACCGTCAGCCTTGAAGCAGACAAAGGATTAAGGTGTGAGTATAGAGTATAGTACACTTTTTTCCCCCACCAGAAACTAAATCTGCCCACAAGAAGTACTTCCTGTACTCACAGGAATTGCTCTGGGCAGTTGGTCAGCATCAGACAGTTTTCACGGCTCAAATTACAGGAGAAGAACAAAGCCCATGCAGCTCCTGGTGCCTGCATTTAGGATGTGCTTTTCATTACAGAGTGTCCTCTGTATCCACTCTCACCCTGTATCTGGTGTGATCTTTGTAGAAAGGAGCTTTTAAATTTAGGGGCAATAATGATGCAAGAACAGACTGAAATAGATTTACATAGAAAATCAGAGGACAGTCTGTAATCATCAGGGGAATGAATTCTGGAAGAGCTTTGCAGCAGAAGTAACGGAACAAAAGACACAAACTGGTTTTCAAACAGAGCTTATTTGTTTTCTTGGTAAAGACAGACCAGTGCACAATAACATGTGCAAGAATTAAAAGTACTTCCTGACCCTCTTGGGCATAATTGTCCATCTACTGGTAACCAGAGATATTTAATACTTTTTTCTTTTCCTTTCTTATTTGACTTGACCACCCAAAATCCACCAAGGTAGCTAACAACTTGAATGAAGTACAAAATATAAACTCGGGATTTCTGAATTTTCTTGAACCTTTTGTTCTCCTTTCTTTTTTTTCTTGTTCTTTTCTGGGTTTTTTTGTCAAGTAAGAATTTCTCAATGAGTTGTGACGTGTCCTGTTTATGTACCACCTACACGAGTAATTTAAAAGCAGTTTTATTGCTGCCTTTTCTTTTTGTTCTTCCTTCCCCATCTTAAATCAATGCTTTATAATTTATTGGATAAAACTTGCCAGGAGCTAGTAGAACCACATGCTGCCCTGATAATTTCCCAGCAGCAAAATAAGAAAGGCAGCAGCTGTATTTTTCCTATTTTTCTCTTCCTTCCCCCACTCCAAGTTCATGTTTTAATTTAGAAAACAAGAGGGTTGAAAATCAGCAAAAAATTCCCTTGGCCCCATAAAACACTGTTTTCTCCCTGTCCCAAAACAAGAGTGATTAATGCAGTCCTTAGGTACTAGCGAGGATGGATTTTGTTTTATATGGAAATTTTCCCCATGGATTTTGTAGAAGCAAAAGGATGGAAGATGTTATGATGAAACATATTGGGGAAATGGAGCTCCAGTGGGATCACTGGGAGTGAAGACAAAGTGGGAGGGTGGCAGAGCCTGCACCCACGGCCAAGCCAGAGCATCAGGATGAGGAGGAGAGGCTGGTGAGGAAGAAAAGCCAGGGTGTGGCTCCATGGTGTGCTTAAATCAGCGTGTGATCTGTTGCCATGAGGCAACAATCCCACCCTCTCCTCCTTCCACACCCACCCATGCCTGGCCCTGGTGGTCCTGCAGCCCCCAGAGGACTGAGAAGAGCTGGAGGGAAGAGGATAAGGAGCAAGGCTGTGAACTGGGGCCAGGACATGGCTGAGAGTGAGGAGGAGGGGACAGCTGGAGACAGGGGGATGTCCTGGGTTATGGGGCTGGAAGCTGGTGTCTGCTGGCACTGAAAGGAACTTCCCCAATATGCTTTGCATCTTGCTCCTGCATTCTTCTTCCAGCTGGGCACCTACGATGCTGCCCCAGGCAACCTGGAGTTGTGACTGGGGAGCTCTGTGGATGGCAGGCAGGGGAATGAGAGCCCAGGTAGTGGTGATGGTCTGCTCAATCCTGCTGTGAGGAGAAGGTGCCCTCTGAAGTGTCTAATGCTGCTGCAAACACCATGGGCAATAAACACAGTCTCCAATCCAGAGAAGCCGTGGCTGCTGCATCCCTGAAAGTGTTCAAGGCCAGATTGGACAGGGCTTGGAGCAACCTGGAAAATTTTCCAGATTTTCTCGTGGAAAAAAGTGTCCTTGCCCATGGCAGGGGGTGGAATGAGATGAGCTTCAAGGTCCCATTCAACCCAGACCATTCTATGCTCCGTGACCTGTGTGCAGGACTCTGGTTGTGTTGGCATCACAGGAAAGAGATGTGTTGCATGACTGGAGTGTTGTGATGGAGGGACACTGCCTCTCTGGGAGGGACAGGCCAGGAAGACAAGAAATTGGGGTGCAAGGTGAGAAGAAAAAGGCAGAGCTGGAAGGCTGTGAGGTGATCATCACAGATGGGTAGGAATCAACCCTGCAGGGTGGAGGAAAGAGCAGAGGCCTTTAATGTCACCACTGTAAGAAAAGGGAGGGAATGTATCTCATGTAACATATGGGATCACACTGGTGACTTCAAAGTGTGGATGTGAAAACTCAGTTAATACACTACATGATCATTTTAGCAAATGGGAGTTCAGATTTCTACTTGGACCCAAGTGCCCACCCAGCCTTCCTCCTCACACTCTTCCCCTGCTCCATCATGGAATCCTTCCCATAGGAGAGTGTCTCATGAAGAGCTTTGTCATGAGTCCTTTCCAAGGCTGCAGTTCTTCAGGATCTGCTCTGGGATGAATCCTTTCTGTGGGGTGCAGTCCTTCAGAAACAGGCTGGAAGAGCATGGGCCTCCCATGGAGTCACAGGTCCTGCCAGAAAACCTGCTCCAGCAAGGGCTGTCTCCATGGGGTGTCCTTCAGGCCACATCCACTGTGGTCCTCCCTGGATTAGAGGGGGACAACCTGCATCACCATGGATTCATGACAATGTGCAGGGGAACCTGCTCTGGCATCTGGGCTGTTTGTCTCACATCTCACTGCTCCTTCCCAGCTGCTGCACAGCATCTTTTACCTTTTCCTAACCTATTATCCCAGAGGTGCTGCTCAGGGGCTCAGTCTTGGCCAGTGACAGGTCCATCACAGAGCTTTGTCTGACACAGGAGCAGCTTTTGGTGTCTTCTCACAGAGGCCACCCCTGCAGCCCCTCCCAACCAAAACCTTGCCACGTAAACCTGGTAAAGTGGGTCAAAAGAAAAGATGTGGAAACCGAAATTCTCGAAATTACAGCTGAGATCATAAAGAGAAAAGAGCTACAGATTTTGTAAATTCAGAAGTAAGCTGATTTGATGCAATATTGTCTAAGATCTGTGATGCTAGTGGATTTTTCCATTGCAATTCCACTTTGTTTCTCTAAGCTGTTGAGTTTCTAGATTTACACTGATGCTTTAACCAGGGATTTTTCCATGTGCAAAACATGCATTTTGTGTTTATTTAACAGCCTTAGTTTCCAGAGATAAGTTTTTATTGGAGCACCTTACTGAAGCTTGAGCATCCTGGTGTGTTGGGATGACTGTGATGTGTGTAGGAGTTGGTCTTGGTGCAGGTCTGAGGAGGACACTGGATTTGGGAGTGTTGAAGAGTTAGTGAGGTTCAAGGACACAAATACAGAAGGTCGATGGGAGGAGGTGGGATGTAACAGTGAGGCTGAGGATGAATTGATGTGAGGGGGAAGGTAGAAGAGAGAATGGATGGGAGAAGTTTGGGATTAAAGGATATCTTGTGATCATGTCCTTTGGCTGAAGGTATTCAGGCAGGCTCCCTCAGTGGCATTGTCTCCTTAGGCTGACAAAATAGGCAGCTATAATCTAGGGAAATAACAATAGCTGTTGTGCTTGGGTATGGTTAATTAGGATAAAATCTCTGCATGAGGGTTTTAGGTTTTTCTTCTTCAAATGAATAATCTTGACTTTCTGTTAAAGGGGTATTTTTTCACCCATGAATTGAACATGTTAATGCAATGGTGCATGTTCATTTAGAGAGAACCTGAGCAGGAGTATAGTTCAGTTATCACAGTGACAGCAGGTTCAGTTCTCTGCCTGCTGCTTCCCCTCACATTGGTAAAACCTTGTGTAGCAGTGCTTAACCTGGATAGTTGAAATAAGTAAAAAACAACCCTCCAAGCATCTGGAGCTTGACTGTAGTGTGGCCCACAAACAGTCATCCCAGAGGGATGTGGGAAGGGGAGCACAGGGGGGCAGAGATGAAGGTGTGCCAGCTGTGCTCCCAGAGCCAGCACATTGCACCACTAGTCAGAGCATCCCTGCTGAGGGATACAGGCTGCTGGCATTGATCCCAGCCACGCAGTAAGGGACAGCTACTCACAGGTTAAAGGTTAACTTTAAGTAGTAATTGGTCACTATTTTTTTTATGGCAAGAGGATCGTGCTAATCTCTGTGATCCCTTGGCTGCCCCTGCAGCTCTGCCTGAAGCAGAAAAATTACACCTTGCAAAAGGCTGGATTTGGGAAGAATTGGGGCCTTAGGGCACCACTGGTAGGGGATTTTGATTTTTGGTTTGAATATGTTAGGGGCAAGCATTCTTTAAAACATTAACAGTCTGCAAATACAATTTCTGTTCCCCTCTGACTGTTTAACTTTGAGTCCTTAGTAATTTTTGGGTTTTTTGAGGGAGAATTTGGCTTATGAATCTTTTTCCTAGCCCTGGTTCCATGCTATAGGCTTGGTGCCTAAGTGTTTTTAACTGAATCTCCATCATGATCATGTCAAGGTGGACCCTTGTAGTTCTGGGGGCAGCTCTTAAGTAGATGTGGGCTTCATCACCATCACTTAACTCTGGAACAGCAAAGAGACTAAAACTGCTGGAATGCTTCTTTGCTCATGCCAGTTTCCTTTCCACAGGCATTGTCTGGGGTAAAACTGTGTGTTACTATAAATACCCTGATTTGCAAACACCTCTGTGACCACAGGATTGGGTTTAGCAGACAAACTTTTTTTGAGTCGTATATTTTTTTCAATTGGCACTGTATCAGTGAATATTTAATTTTTTTCCCCTTTTGAAGAAGCTAATAAGGAAAAATGGGAATCAACTCAAGTATTCCAAAACGGCTGAGCTTCTGAGCATTTGTCTGTGTGTGAATGTGACTTGTGGAAGAAAAGCCCAAATGAAATGTGGCAGGCAAACCAGAATTAAAGAAAAATTGTAATAAATAACTCTTGATTAAAGCGTAGGCTATGGGAGTATATGAAAAACACAGACATTACACAACTCAATCCTGTCCTGGTAACATGTTTTAGAAATAACTGACTAATGAATGTCTCAAATTGCTGCCAGACTTCTTTGAAAAGTCATGGAAAACTAGGAGAGAGATAAAAATGTGACATCTGGAACCAAGTTACAATTTCTCATATGAAGCAGAAGAGTTGCAAAAGGAAGAACCACTCTGTGTCCAAGACAGAGTGTTTGATGGGGAGCCCAGCGTGGCTGCACATTGGCTCCTGACAAGTGCAGCAGCTCCTGGTACAAAAGGCATGAACAGAACCTCCTGTAACCCTCCTGGGCAGGATGTCTGGCCTCATGTCTTCTGCAGGTGTTGAGAAAAGAATGAGTGTGAGCAGGAAGATACCAGTTATGGGGGTTTTTTTTCTCTTTCTGGAACCTTCCTCAGCTCTAGTATGTTCCTTGCTTGGTTAATTTTATTTCCCTCAGCCCTGCACGTTCTTTTTGCAGCCAGCCCTTGTGGTCAGCCCTTATCTGTAACATACTGAGTTACTGGGTTATGATCATCAGTCTTTGCTGTTTAACTTTCCCAGATACTTTAAGGTTATTTTGAAGAGCCCAAATGCCAGCAGAACTTCCTGGGGACATTGCCCCGTCAAATGACTGCTTATTCTTTTCTCCTAACTACTTATTTATCCAAGCAAACTCCTTCTCTTATGTGGTGGTACCTTAGTTTCCTCAAGTGAAGGATGTTGCAAAGCTGTTTGGGAAATGCAGGTAGCCTGACCCATTGCAGCTCAGATTTTCCTTACCCATGTGGTTGTTGACTCCTCTGGAGAGCCTGGATTGTTCCATGTGGCCAGAAGGGAGAAGCTGCATTGACTCTTCTCTAGTCCAGAAGAAATGCTGCTTAAGGAATGAGAGCTTCCTTATCCTTACTCATTTATGCTTGTGTCTCATCTCTCTTCTTTGTGACAATCTGAATTTGGAGGCTTGGGCTGGTTTCTGTCCCTCGCTGTGGTGTGTGGTGGTAGTGTGGGAATCCTTCCAGCTCCATCCGTGGTGTCTGCAGGAGCAATGAATTAATTTAGCCTTATCCTCACTGAGCCTTGCTTTTTATTCCTGTATCATGTGTCCACACTTTCTGGCAGGCTTTCTGCCAGGCCTAGAGTAGATAACCACAATTTTGGAGCCTCTTGCTCACAGTTCCCAAACTTTTCTGCTGTATGTTAGCATGGTTTTGGTCTCTGTGGAGCCCTTCAGATAATGCAGGAGGCGATGGGAGCTGGCTGCTCCTATGACATCCCCAGGCAGCAGTGCTGTGGAGCTCATCAAATACTGAGTGGTTTTGGCATATTTTAGATCCAGCACAAGAAACAGAGTGGTGAAAATTCAGGTTTTCAAACATGTGCTGATTGATTTTGGGAGCAGTGGGTATGACATGCGGGGGAGGAAGAGGTGAGCCTCAAACTGACTTAAAATCAAAACTAAATTGGCTTTGACAAGGCAGGATCTGGAGAGAGTGTTTCTCACAGAGTTACTAGGGCAAAGGTGCTTTCAGCTTGTGGTTGTGCTGACTCTGCCTTACATACTAGTTGAGATCACAGCAAGAAGAATCCCATTTTAACAATGCCAGGGAGATAAATTTTCCATTGCAAATCTCAAGCCAATTAGGAAAAAAAGCCTTAACCACAATATGACTGCTTTTACTTATTACTTACTTATTACTTACTGCTCTTATTTGCTATGAATTTATTGCTTATTACTTACTTCTCCTAGCTCTTATTTGGGGATTTGAGAGTGCATTGGGGAATTAAAGGTCCTGCTCAGCTCCTTGCAGAGAGATCCTGGGGGCATTTCTGTTTCTCATTTTCCCATTCCCATGGCCCGTTTGCACTGTTTTTCTTTGCTGAAATTAGGGGACTTCTGCAGCATTTGAAATGCTCTTGAGTTTCCTTTAATTCCTTTTGGGTTTGTACATTGGGGTCCTACCACGTGGTTTTTCCACTCATTTCTCTCCTTCCTGGAGAAACCATTTCTCCTCTAAACTTAAGTTGCAACATATCTCAGATCACATCTGAAGCTTTTCATGTGTTTGGCAATTTCTGCAGTTTTCATTTTGAGTGCTTAATTTTTTGTTCCCTTCCACCCCATGAACCTTTCAGGTTTGCCATAGCTTTGCATTTCATTGTGAGTTATGGTTTCTCTTACCTGCAGGGGTTTTTACAGTTCCCTGATGGATGTTATGTAGTGGAACATCACAGAGGTGCTGCATGAAATAGCAATGATACAGAAAAGGGAGTTGGCCATGAATATTATTCTATTTTTTGTCAGATTTAGGGGCTTCTGTCCCATGTTTCTACCCTGGCTGCCAGCAGTGAAGTCCACAGAAATTATTTCGTTAAATTACTTGATTTGATAATCCATAATTAGCTGTGTGCTCTTGTTCATTCTTAAATCAGAGGAGTGATTTTGCATGGGATTATGAATATTGGAAGAGAGTTTTTGCTCCTGGAGGGCTCAGAGTGGGCTGGGATCTGCTCCAGCTCTACTCCTGCTCAGGCATCCAGTAATGTGCATCCCACAGAGGGTGAACAGCTGCTCCTGGGCTTTGAAGGAGTACAGAGAGTTGAGACACCTGTGAAAGGGAGCAGAGGTTTGACAGCTGTTGAAAATGGGATGATACATTCACATAAAAACTTTACATGTCAAGTAAATGATGCTTCTGCAAAGAGGTTTTGATAGTAAGCATGTGTGTAAAAATGGATTTCATTAAGGATGAAACTGGGAGAGAAAGAGGCTTTGCATTATTTCTAGTCATCAGGAAGTTCCTGTAAGGGAAACACAAAGTTTGTGGTCTTGGAAAGTTTAAATTTCATCTGATACAAAGAAATTTTGCAAGAGACACAGCAGTGGTTTTGATGGGGAAGGTGCACGTCAGGACTGCACTGTCTTCAGCAGCAGGTGTTTGGAGTCAGGCTATAATTTTCCTCCTTTTTTTTGTGATGTTTTGGTGTGGGGTGGGTGCTCCTTGAGAAAAGTGCTCTTCTCAAGTCAGGAAATGAAAGTGCTGAGCATTCAGAACATCATCGGAGCTAAGAGGTGAAAGAGTTTGCTTTCCTTTTTAAGGGGAAAAAAAGGAAATAAACCATAGAAGATGCCGTTTAAATATAGAACTTTTATTTGGAATGGTTAACTGTGGAAGATGTTGGGGAAAGATGATAAAGAGACTAGTTAAAGAGCATTGTGATGCTGCTGCTAGAGGAATATGCCTGTGCTTCCTGTAAGTGTTCTAGGGTGAATTTGGTGGGGGGAAAAAAAACCCCAAGCAGAGAATAACTAACTAATGCAACCTTTCTTCCATCAGACGTGTCAAGTGTGCCAGATGATGCTGGTGAATTTGGTGGGAACAAAACCCCCCAAGCAGAGAATAACTAACTAATGTAACCTTTCTTCCATCAGACGTGTCAAGTGTGCCAGATGATGCTGCCCAACCAGTGCAGTTTCTGTGCCCACCAGAGGATCCATGCCCACAAGTCCCCGTACTGCTGCCCCGAGTGCGGGGCCGTGTGCCGCTCCGCCTACTTCCAGACCCACGTCAAGGAGAACTGCCTGCACTACTCCCGCAAGGTTGGCTTCAGGTGTGTGCAGCTCAGCCTCCCTGGGGAGCTGGGGTTTACACCTCTGCAGTTTTGGGTCGTGCTTGTGTGGTTGTGGCTGGCCCTGTCCTGGCTGTGTTATCAATGTTACTCTCATTCTGAGTCCAAAACACAGCACTGTTGCAGCTACTGAGAAGAAGTGAACTCTGTCCCGTCTGAAGCCAGGACACCAATCCCTGGAAGTGTTCAAGGCCAGGTTGAACAGGGCTTGGAGTTACACCTCTGCAATTTTGGGTCGTGCTTGTGAGGTTGTGGCTGGCCCTGTCCTGGCTGTGCTTCCTCCCAGTTTGTTTTGTGTGCCTTCTCAGAGAGCAGAGCAGGAGACACACACACACACAAACAGGTCCTTGACTTAAGATAAACACAGCTCAGCAAAAACCAAAACATCAGTGTGTTATCAATGTTATTCTCCTTCTGAATCCAAAACACGGCACTGTTGCAGCTACTGAGAAGAAATTAACTCTGTCCTATCTGAAACCAGGACACCCATCCCTAGAAGTGTTCAAAGCCAAGTTGAACAGGGCTTGGAGCAACCTGGTATAATGGAAGGTGTCCCTGCCCATGGCAGGGAGTGGATGGGATGAGTTTTAAGGTCCCTTTCAACCCAAAACATTCTGTGACTGTGAACTGTGTCTTACTTACAGCAGAAATGAAAGTGGATGTAGCTGGAGCCTGGCATGGTTTTCTGCATGACCAAACACATTTGAAATGGGAAATAATTACTAACTGGATTTAAGGGAGGTTTCTGAGAGCAGACATTATTTTGTTGCGTCTTTGAGCTGAAAAGCTCTTGTATTGAATTCATGTTGCAGCTGGATGTCTCAGGATTGATACTTACAGCAAAAAGATTGCAGATCTTAATCCTGTAAATCTCCTTAAGGCTTGAATTTATATTTATGTCAGTTGTAATGGGCTGAGAATGTGTGCCTTTATGAGAAGGGCATAGATTATTTCCTTCTATGCCCCTGCAACTCTCCAAACATTTCTCATGAGCTGAGACAGGTGGAGAAGGCTCCCAGGATTCTGGATGTGGTACAATATCTTTTCTCCAACTAAACAGCTTGCTCTAATAAGACATTACTTTTCCCCAAGCCTTCCCTCCTTGGCATGTTTAGGTTACTCGAGCTGCAGCACAGCTCTTGACACTTGGTGTTTCCTTAAAGTTCTGTGTTTTCTCTTGGTTGCCATTAAATACTCTGAGATTTCAAACAAACAGGGCAATTTCTGCTCTTGGAGATGTTCTTTTAAGATGTCTGCAAATTCAGGAAGCTCTGCTGTGTGGTTTGGTCTGAATCACACTGAGGTTTTCAAGGGCTTTTTCTTTCAACTGTAAAGACAAGAGGCACATAACAAACTGATTCTGAGTTTAATTATGTGCAGATAAGGTTTTTTAATGTGGGATCTGATTTGAGGAGACCCAGCCCACAGCAAAGAATTAATTCCATCACATATTAAATGGCTTTGACACTGGGATTGTTTGAAAATAAGTTAATCTGGGAAGGAGGAAAGCTGGAGGAAAAAATGTTTTCCCTGAGATGGAAAAATGGGAATGGAGGAAATGTCAGAAAATTAACTTAGGTTTGGTGCAGTTCTTGGGACTTCAGTGGCACCTGGGGAATCCAGCAACAAGAACTTCCATCTGACTACAGATGTCGTTAGAAGACACCTAATCTCTCTGACATTAATGGAGATCTAAATGAAGTCAAAGCTCACAAATTATACTTAGAGATTTTTTAGCTTTACCCAGCTACTCTAAAAGCTGAATTTCTTTAACTTCTCTAATTTCCATCTACTGATGGAAAGCTCATGTGTGGAAGCTGAGTCCACCAGACAGGTCAATGTCTGGCTGTGCCATCCTTGTTATCCTGCCTGTCTGTGCTGCAGGGCTGATGTCACTGACATTGTAGAAAACAGAAGAGATAAATTTTGGTTGCAGAACCGTGTCTAGATAATCTGTGGCATCTGCCCTGTAGTCATGGAGTGACTTCATTCTTTTCTTTCACATTTCTTACTTGCAGAGCTGAAAAGCTGAGGAATTCTTTTAATCCCTCCAAGGATCAGCTTGACATTCACTGCTTCTCTTTACGTCCCTGTTTTTCTTGAATTTCTGGAGCATAGGTTTGGGTTTGGTTTTACAATAAGTCCTTATTCTGTCTCCTTTTCTGCTCATACCTCTATGCTTTCAGTTAAACTTGGGGTATGGTTGTATGCCCCACAACATTTGGAGTTGAGTCATAGCTAGTGATTGCACTGAAAAGGAGAATGGTTTTCTCCAATTAAAAATGATACTCAACAAGATTGTCCTTAATGCTCCTTTCTTCTTGGCTCCAAGGGTCACCTTCCCCACTTTTTCCAAGCCCCTTTCAGCTGTCCCCACCCGTTTGGGACTCATTTTTCTCCTTGGTGCCATTGAGGGGCTGGAAGGTGATGGCCTAGGAAGTGTTCAGAGGGTTAAGACAACATCTTGTAGCTGTTATCTCCTCTCACAGAATGGTTTCCAAGAGTTCTAGCCAACCCTCCTTGCCCTGAGGGATCCAGCAGTGGTGGGGATGATAGCAAGATTTGCAAATTGCAGGAATTACATGGCAAGCCCCTTGACATCCTCCATCCACTTTGTTCAGCTAATTAGTTTATCAGACCTTGTCCTTCTGGCACTGGGATTCTTAATTACAGCGTGGCTGTTGTTTAGACTTTCATTTACTGTAAATTAAATTAACCTGTGATCATTTGACCCCGAGTTAGTGCTTGTTTAATTCCTCATTCTTAATGAAGTACTTCCCAAAATCAAGCATCAGGCAGAACCATCTCTTTTTAGTTCGGGGAGTATTTGTGGAGGAAGCCTGCTGGATATTCCTGGATGTACCAGCCATTCCTTACTGTCAGGATTAGTATTTGTTCTTCCATTTATACTTGGGGAATTTATTCTTCCATAATCACGTGGTTCCTGGTGTTACTGTACTAGAAAGTCTCTCTCCCCCTGTTTCATGTGGTTGAGGATCAGGCTTGAAGGCAGAACTAGCCCAGCAGAATGTCTTCATGCTTCCCCAGAGGTGACACCAGCTTCTGTCACTGCTTCCCTCTCGAAATTTAAGGCAACAGCAATTCTGTGTTTTCTTGAAAGTGTGGGGGAGAGTGTTTGGCTCCTTCAGGCTGGCTTCTGCCTAATGATCTTTTGAAGTGTGACTTCAAAGCCTGGGCTTGTTTCCTAAACGCTGTTGGGAGGCTGGTTTGGAGGGAAGGATATTCCAGCAGCTTGTTTGTTTTTGATACAGCCTTGGAGTTGTTCCAGTGCACGATAGCTGGGGTCCATCTGTGCCAGCAGTGCCGTGGCAGTGCTGAGCACATGGCCCCAAACAGTGCTGTGGGCAGACACAGCCCCCAGGGAAAGGAGGGACATGAAGGGAAAACTTGTTTATAAGGTGAGGAGGTTATCCCTTGTGCATCTCCCACAGACACAAGGTTGGCCCTTGCATTACCAGGCTGGGCTCCCCTGCTCTAACATCTGTACATGCAGTGCTGGCTTAAGCAGAGTTCCACTGGTGTCATTCTGATGAAATGATGGGAATTGTCTTTGGGGAGAGGCTGTTGTGGTCCCAGATCAGCAGAGGTTCTCCTTTGGGATGGCAAACCCTGCGGCTGGTGTGCTCGAGGCAGGTGAGGACACGTGGCTGCATCCTCACATGCCCTTGTGAGTTGGAGTGTGGCATCTCTCAGAGCACAGCAGGCAGGTCTGGGAGGAGTGTTGAAGTTAAATGAAGGAAGGCTGCTGATTGTTGCCATCTTGTGGGAATATTAGGCGAGACCTGTCACAGGTGTGTGTGACAGGGGTGGCCTTGCTCTCCTCTTGGCCTTGTTTTCAGCTGCTGAGAAGAATCCTTTTCTGCTTCTCCCTCTCTCTTCCCTGAGCACCCAGACAGCTCTTCCAGACAAGCACTTTCTTGGCAGCACCTGCATCTCAATCATTTTAATGAGCTTTATCAGTTCCTTGGGTGCTTCTGTTGCTGTTTTCAGTATCTTTGCTGTTGTGATTTTCTGGAGCACAGTGGAGTAGCAATTGCTGAAGATTTCTGACTGGATATTCTTTCTCTTTATTTTGTACTGGGGACTAACTGGTATTTGTGCTGCCTTTTGCCACTGGGAGATCTCATCAGGTACTTTTACTTTAGTCTTTCATTTGTGTCTGTGCTGGAATTGGTTTTCACAGGTACAGGGCTGGCATTGTGTTGAACCATATCTTTATTCTTTTTTGGCTTGTTTTAGTCTCTGGAGGTTTCTTCTGTAGATCTTGTTTGCTTGTTGCTAACATTTACCTGTGAGTTCCACCCAGAATTCCTGTATCATATTCCTCCTTGACTCTTCCACATTAATATGGAAGAGATTGAACTGCTCCAGTCAAAGACCCACCACAGCCTGGTCCTTCCATCTCCTCCAGTCCCTGGGTGTGATGGAAGTGGTGCTGTGGCTGTAACTCAGCTCTTTGTCCTGCCTCCCCAGGTGCATCCATTGTGGAGTTGTCTTCATGACCCTGGCCCTGCTCAAAGTGCACATCCACGAGAAACACTGCGAAGTCTTCCACAAGTGTTCTTTTTGCCCCAAGGCCTTCAAGTCTGCCGACAGCACCATGGCTCACGTGGCCAGCCAGCACCCAACAGAGCCTCACAAGACTACTCAGTAAGTGTTTTGGCTTTATCTCTTCTTCTCCTTCACTGGGTGGTTCCAGGATTCCCTCTTTTCCCTCACAGATTTTTTTTTTTCTGTTTTTGGTTTCTGTCGTTGTATAAGATGATCTGCTGCTTTGTCTGCCAGCAGGGGTTTGTTCCAAACCAGAGCATGCCTTGGTACAAGCACAGTCTCCTGGGTAGGAGGAGAGGACTTTGGTCAGGCAAGAGCTAAACATCCATAAAAGGAACTTAATTGTCACCTCTTTGTCCAGCAGGACCCTCAGTGGCACCTCTTGGTAGATGGCTCCAGGGCAACTGCTGCATCTGGCACTGGAAGGAAAGAGGAGAGTTATCCCAGGCAGTGTTACCCCCAAAAATCACTAGAGAGAAGCCTCCTGATTTTTCCACTCTGTAGCTTTTTCCTTCAAGGCTTGAGCTAGTGCCAAAAATCTGTGCTTTAAGGGAGGAACTATGGAAAGGTGGGATTGAAAGCAATGTGTAGCTGGCTGGTATGCTTTGTGTTTGCTCCCATCTGTCTGTGCTCACACACACAGTGTTATGCATATGCAGAGAAGTAAACTTATTTTTAGCAAGCTGTGGTATGTGCCTGAGGCATTTTGATGTTCTTCCCAGTTGAGTTACTGGTTCAGTTGCCCACGTGGGTGTGTGTTGACAATACATGGAGAGCACAGCCCTCCTCACAAGTCCATCCCTTTCTGCAGTTGCTGAGATAACTTTTTACATTGTCTTCTGGAGGCAGAGAGACTAAATTGACTTTCTTTAATTGTTTAAGGGTGATCTACAAATGCTCTTGCGAGATGGTCTTCAACAAGAAGAAGCTGCTCCAAGAGCACTTCCAGCAGAACACCAGCAAGCTGTTAGTGGGAGTGTTTAAGTGCCCACAGTGTCAGCTGGTGTATATGCAGAAGCAGCAGCTAATGCAGCATGTTAAGGTAGGTAACTCTCTCCTTTACTGGTACAAGACCTTATTTTCTGAGTTCACAGGGAGTTTACATCAACTGTGTGAGGCAAGTGGTTCAAGTGGAAGGTTCTTGAGGAATATCTGAGTGGAAAATACAGACTACAGTGATTTACAGGATCTGGAAATGTCACTGGAGTGGTTTGTGTTAGTTGGTCTTAATGCAGACAGTTCCTCCCATCTAGATGCATTTTAGCTGTGTGACAAAAATTTGTTTTTACAGGTAAATCTCTTTGATTTTTAACTCTTCTATTTTCATAGAACCACAGAATCACTGACTAGTTTGGGTTGGAAGGGACCTTAAAACCCATCTCATATTACCCCCTGCAGGGACACCTTCCACTATCCCAGGTTGCTTCAGGCACTGTCAGTGCTCAGTGTGGCCTTGAACACTTCCAGGAATGGGGAGTCCCCAGTCTCTTAAAGAAAGTAATTACATTCATGTGGCAGCCTTTTATTTGGTTGGGAGACAGGAACAATTACTCTCTGCCCACAGTGTTACTGAATTTCTATAGTGAAAACTCAATCTACCATTTTGGGGGCTCACCTGGAGAGCTTTGGCCCCTTTGCAGCTGCCTCAGAGGGAGGTTACATGGCATTTAACAGCCTGATTCCCTGCTGCTCTGAACCACACCAGCCTGCAAGAGGGGACTGAGAGAGGCAGAAGTGATTGCCCTGGAGGTACCAGCCTTACAGATCTGATTATCTCATAAATGTAAAAGGGCTACATTTTTCTGTTATCTTACTCAGGATGTTTTTATGTTCAGTGTCTAATGACACTCCACGAAAATCCTCTCAGAAGATTTCTCAGTGGCATTCTGAATAAAGAGCTTGCAGTCTTCTTTCCCTTTGATAAGGAAAAAAAAGGACATTTTTTGTTTTTTAATCAGTGACTTTATTTTGTTTATACTAACACTGAGAAAGCCACAAGATTTGTTAGCTCATTCCTGAAAGCAAGACCCATTCAAAACTCCTTCTTTGCTCTCTCCCCCATGCCTTGAAGTTGCAAATCTGGAAGTGCTTTGCATGCAGTAATGAATTACAATTTGAAGCCCTCCTGTGAAGTTGATGATTGCTAATCTTGGTGCATTATAGCTAGGAAAATAGAGTTGAGATTAAGGTTAGGACCTTCAAAGAGGTATTTATCCCTAGTGCTAAAAAACTGGAGCTGAGATACCTTGTGGTTCATTGTCAGATCCCACCCCAAGGTCCTGCCTGCAGCATTTTGTGCATCAGCACCCCAAGATCTTTACCTCAAAACTTTGTCTTTTTACCTCTGAGGTAATTGAAGGCTTTTTGGCTGTGGCAGAGTAGTAATTGTACTCCCCCATCTCCTCTGAGATCACCTTTGTGCTGTAGAGTTTTTAGGAGGTGCTGTCTGGTGTGTGCCTACATGCAGACTAAGGGATCTGACTCCTCATTTTCCTCAGGTATAGAGTGCTGCAGAGCAGGAGTTAGCTCTGCCTCCTGGTATTGATTCTGCAGAGAAATCACTTCGTTTTTCCATGCTCCTCATTTGTCTTACCCCAGTGGTGTAACAATGGAGTAATGGGCACTGAAACACTCCAGAGATCTCCAGATGGGGAGAAAGGTGATGTGTCTGTGTTCCTGAGGAGCTGGCAGTGCCTTGGCCTCTGTGGTCATCAGCTGGGCCAGGTGTAAAGCAGACAGACTTCTCAGCTGAGACCTTGTGTTTGGAGGTTTGTTTGGTGTCCAACCCACAGAAAGACTTCCAAATGCCTGGGGCTTTCATGTGTTGAAACCTTACCCATTATTAATTACTGTGCACAGTTAAACCTCTAAATTAGCCTTTTGTGTGGATGAACTGTTGTTGTTCCTGGGGGAGTTTCTTGAGGTTTCTTTGGTATGTTGCTGTTTTACTTGCTTTTGCTTTCCCACAGCTCTTCATGTTTAGATTATTTTCCTTATGTTCGATTTTCTTTGTTGAAATAACTTTTGGGGGGACTTTTGCATTTTGGCCTCATAAATAACCAAAGAGCCTAGAGCCATATTCCATATAAGGCTGGTTCTTGGCTTTATGCTTGATCTTACATGTCAGACACAAAGTTTTGAACCATGAAAAATGTAAATATCAATAGATGGAGTGGAATTGAAGGAAATAGACTTGGAGAAACTTAAACATTTTTATCTTCCCATCCCTTGAGCAAAAATGAAGCAGCTTTGCAGCCCCTAGGGTGCCAGCAAACATTTCTTTCCGAGCTTACCAAAGCTCTGTGTTTTTAGAGCTTAGGCTCTTGAAATAATGACAATTGAAATTTCTCTTCCATTACATCTTCCCTGTTTAACCAGAGTTCCTAGGGCTCATCCAAAATGCTAAACAGGCAGCACCAAGGAGTGGCTGTTGTCATGCAGGAAACAGAAATAGAAGCTTCATGTTTCTTGGGAAGATCTCTTGTTGGGGAAAGCACTGCAGCAGCTTCTAGGAGAAATGGGAAAACATACAGGAGCAAGACAACAACACGTTGTTTGGCCCGTGGGGATATAAATTATGTATTTAAATAGTAGCTGGTATTTCTTTATAAAAAAGGTGTGAAATATGAATTACATGTAAATTTTACATGCATTTCCACTGTTACTGTTATACAGGGTGTTCATGGAGTCCCCCGTAATCCTGAAGAGCTCTCAAACTTTCGGCAGAAGTCTGAGAAGGCTTCAAGGAGCCAGGTTCATACCTCACCAAAGGAGCTTTTGGTAGCCAATGGGACTTCCTCCTCTCCTCTGATGAGGAAAGACGTGAGAGTGGAAGGACATAATCCCGAATCCAAGTCCAGACTGAGAAGAACTGGTTGGACCTGCAAGGAATGTTCACAGTGGATCCCTGATCGGGAAACCTATGTGTCCCACATGAAGAGAAATCATGGAAGGGTAAGGACTTGGATGAAATACCTGAGCTAGCAAACTAGGGAAGATCACCAGTCTCCTGCATTCCAGGCCCCTTTGCAGGGCTTTCGTTACAAGAACTGCAGATCTCAATTTTTTGTGTGTTTCATCCAGCTCAAGTCTTGCATTGCCTTGACCTACTTTTGTCAAGCTAATCCTTGTTGCTGGCAGAACATGGGCCAAGATGCTGTGTGCAGCCAGATTTCTCAGTACTTTGGCGTCAGGACTTCTTGTTTGATATCCTGACTCACCCAGCCATGAATGGGAATCTGGATCATGGTGTTTGAGTCTTAACTTGGTTTGGAGAGGGCTGGATTGTCCCTCTTGATGATGTACTCACTTCAAGGGAAGAAGATGAGGGCAGGCTGAGTGCTGGATTTTCCCAACCGAATGTCACAGAAGTAGGAAATTGGCCAAATATTTTAGTTTAATACATATATGCATTGATTAAAAAAATCTAAAATGTTAAGTGGAATGTGCATGCAAGTTATATAAAGGTCTGTAGGAAAATTTTGCAGGAGGCTGGTTACAGGACAGACTTTCTTAGGGGGATGTGGATAGCCTACATGGATAACAGAAGGGTCTGTGTGATGCTTTTCAGCACCTTGCTCTTTTCTTGTGCTGAATTATAAGGAGCAAGAAGGGTAAGTGGACTTGTACTTAACTGGGTCCTGCTGCCTGCTGGGGCCAAAGGGACCTTCCACTGACTGAGTTCTGCACGGGGTCCAGTAGTGAAATCAACCCACAGGAGAAGCATATATGTAATTCCTGATAAAAACATCAATAAAATCAGGCATGTGCTTTAAGTAGTCCTGGTTTTATAAGATGAGTGCTGGTATTACCCTGTAACAGTGTGTCTTTTCGGAGTGCAGCCACGGCCCTTCTAGATCCCAGTCAGCCTCTGCAGTAGAGAAAACTGCTTGAGAACTGCTCAGGTGGTAATTCAAGCTCACACAGCCACACACGTTACCAGGCTGGCTCAGCACAGAGGCAGAAGGCTCCCAGCCCAAATCAATTTCCAGCAAGCGTTTATTCCAGTGTGCTGAAGGTGAATCCAGAGGCAGAGGGAGAACATTTGCTCAGTTATATAGGGTCTCAGGTTTGTGGGTGGCACAGGGGGCAGGGCAGGGGGCAAGTGACCACAGGGAAGAGAGGAACAGGACACCAGGCCCCAGAGCCAATGGGGAAACAGGGAAAGGGGATGCCATGGGGTGGGTGATGGACTTGCCAAACCCAGAAAGAAGATTGCACAATGTCTGCAAGGGTCCATGGCGGGGAAGCCTTCTTTACACCTGGGGTATCTTTAATCTTCACTTTTCCAGGGAAGGGCAGTTGGAAATTTCTTTAATGGCATGAGGGATTCCACATTACCCAACTTTGGGCTGAATCTAAGTGGGACCTCAAAATCTCAGTGATCTTTATCAGTAGAATTACATATTACATAAGGGATTTTTTTGCATCTGAGAGGTAATGTCGAGTTGAAGAGCATGAGAATTAGAATCCAGTCAGTGCCTTCCATGTCCCTGCTGTTCAGAGCTGTTTCTGTTTCCCTGGCAGGCCATGAAGAGATACCCCTGCCGGCAGTGCGAGCGCTCGTTCAACGCCTCCAACAGCCTGCGCAGACACATCCGCAACAACCACGACACAGCAAAGAAAGTCTACACGTGCTGGTACGTAGCCAGGGCCACTCTGCTAACTGCTGTTCACCTGTGAAATATTCCCCCCTCAGCCCCTCAGGGCTCCTTGGCTAGCTCAGTTCTTTCGGAGGGAATATCTCAGGGACAAGACAAAAGATTCAAAAAGAGGCTCTTACCCCGGGATTATTTCCAAAGCTTTATTCTCAAAGTGTCCCAGGGAAGCAAGAGGGAGAGCAAGGAAGAACAGGGACTTATCTAGTCTCCTGCTCAGGAAAAGGTAGCTGGATCTCAGCCCACCAGGTCAAGAAAGGAAGGAAGGTCAAACCATATAGGCTTCAGGGGGTCCTGGGGAAAAACCATCCCGCAGAGAAATACGACACAGCAGCAGTCTAATCCTTCAGGTCTGGAAGTTGTAATAACTCATGTCTGCTGCTCCCGTCTACTCCAGACTGTAAGTTACTGAAGGAAAGTGAGGAGAGGAATGTGTTAAACACAAGAGACTTAGTGGCTAAAATAAGACCTTGCTTTTGGCTGTGCAGTGAATGTCTTTTGGAAACGTGAGGGGAGGTGTGATTTGATATCTGCAGGGGGTAACTAAGATCTACATTTTGCATCTTTGTGAAACAGCCAGTAAAATATTGGGCCAGTCTTTCACTGGTTTGTGGTTGGTGTGGTCATGCATCACTCCTGGGCCTTCTCCTTGGGTGCAAAAGGTGTGTAAAGTCCTAATAATGAACCAGATCTTGCCACTGCTTTAGAAGGGCAGAACTGACTGCACAGGCTGCAGGGCAATGGAGTTGAACTCGCTGGAATTGCTTGGGAAGTCACACCTCAAAGTTGGAAAATGGATCTGGAGACTTCAGACAAGTTATGGAAATCAGTGGTGAATGAAAATCTTTGCTGGTCAACATGCCTTAACTCTGGATACAATCTCAGATCAGGACAAAGCCCAGTGCTTATGAATCTACCTCTGTAACTGCTGCAGAGAAAGTTGTATGCTGAGTGACTGTGCAAAATTCCTTCATGTCCCATTCTGAGACATCCTTTTGAAACAGGATTAAAGCACATTTGGCTTGGAAAAGATGTTTGCAGTGATGTAGGTTGGGGGATTTTCCTAATGTATCTAAAATTTTGGTTTAATGCAAGCATTTCTGACATGTGTTGTCACTTCACTGCACACAAGTTGCTAAAACCTCATCTGAAGAGTACAAGTACATTGCTCAAGTACTGTATTTCTTTGAAATACCTAGTGAGCCACAATAGCTTTAAGTAAATGGATACAGCATAGGCATTACCACTGAGAATACGTTCCTGAGACATTTTTTCATCTAGGACTTCTAAACTTTCCATTTCTTGTAACTGCTCTGACTTGGAACCTCTGGAGGAGATGAAATGTTGGCTCCTATTGTGTTTCATTCAGCTTTAAGTTTGTGAGTGATGGTCTTGGGTGTTACACTCACCTGATCTGTGTAAATCTGTTCTCTCTGGATCAGTTGTTTTTAAAGTGGAATGTTTCAGGATCAAAATGAGCATAAGATATTATTGGGAAGAAGGATTTGTGTGGAAATTTCTGACAGCCTAGGATATGCCAGCCTGCTGTGCATTACCTTGTTACTTTTCAGAACAACACACAGCTGTGGATCCACTGGTTGACCCAAGGGGCAGTGATGATGCCAGCACAGAAAACACAGCTAGCAATCCAAGGGAATTGTGGTTGCATTTAATTCTCCAGCTTGTAGTTGCTCCTTCACAAAATCTGGTGATGAAGTCTTAATTGGGCAGTGGTTGTGCTCTCTTCAGTCATTGTAGTGGCAGACTCACTGAAATCACAGCTCTCTGCAGATGGAACCTCTTCCTTGAAATACTGTCCCAACATCTCCAAGAGCTGCTCTTTGTTTGGATCTGAGGTCTCTTGTCCTGTCTTCCATTTGGTCCCTCTTAGCTTGTAGAGAGCTGCTCTAAAACCTCCAGTCTCTGGATTCCTCCTTGACTCTTTTCAGCACTCTGTAAGGCATCACGTGTCTTTCTTCTGGTTCTGGTGTCTCTTTTCCTTCTTCCTGTTTGGCATTTTGTATCACTCTGACCTGTTACTCTCTTCAGGAGTTTTGATGCCTTAACTTCATGTCACCCTCTTCTCGTGGGTTTCCACGTGAAACATGAATAAAATCTGTCATGGATCTGATTACTGACAATTTTTGTGACTCCAGCATGTTTGCTTGTAGGTGGCCATCCTCTGGCTTCTGACACTCCCAGCTGTGATTTCCCCTTTCTCCCCCTGCCCTGCTCATATCTCTGGCTTTGGATAAATGTGTAGGGAGAAACTAGTGATGGAGGACTTACTTGAACACCCTCCTGCCATGCTTGTCACTGGAGTAATTCAGGTTAGGCAAGCATCTTTCCCTGCTCCCATGAAAAGAATTCTAAATTAGGGCAAATTGCAAAATACTATGATTTATTGTGTATTTTCTTTCATAATTCACTTGGTTATTGTTATGTTACTCTTCTTTTCCAAGTCTTAAGTACGAAGTGTCTGAAACACTTGATTTTCAACATGTTTATTTTTGATAAATAGCACTTAATAACCTCTCAGCTTTCCTCCACGAAGAAGAAAAATTCTGTCATCATAAAATATTGATTTATCCTCTGAGCAATTCCTGTTAAAACCCAGAAGTATTCAATGAGCATGTCTGCATTTCCACATCATTGCTGACTGTTACTTAATCTCCCTCTAGTTACTGGAAGATCAGTAGGAATCTTCTTCTGTCCTTTTAGAAGATGTCTTTGTTACCCAGAGACACTTCAGCTCCTCTCTGCCCTTAATCCCCTGCTGCCTCTGTCTCAGATGCAGTTAAGGCACTTCAGAGGACTCTGGTGTCACTTGTGTCCGTGTGTAGCTGATTGAGCTTCACCATGTTGTGCTGGCAGCCACCAGAACAGCACAGATACTCAGTTTTGGCTTTCTCAGTTGTTAACAGAGCCCTCTGTGCATTTCAGAGGGGCTGGTTTATTTGTCTGCAAGGCCTGGCACTTATTCCAGTAGATCTCAGTCACCCAGGGGTGAAGGTACAGACATCACATCCCCTTCACAGCTCCTTTTTGAGATGTCAGCCAGCTCTGTAGCAGCTCTGGAGTACTGTCAGGTTCAGACATGAAGACTTACATATAAATGACATGTTCATGAGTGTTTCTGCCTGGATTGTTGGTATAAAAGTTGGAATTTCAGCTGTTTGGTAGGAATTTTAACTGTATTGTGCTACAGTCTGGTGGATGTAATGCTGGTTCTCCCTGGTACTTGGGAGTGCTGGGTGCAGGGCTGGGTTGTGCCACAGACCTCCTAGGTGTCACATGAGTCACAGCTCTCTCTGTGTAGTTCTCTCATCTCAGAGTCCATTTTTGTTGTTCTCCCATATATTTTCCATCCTGATCATTTATCCTCTTTGACACTTGTCACAGGGTGCCTGGCCCCCACTAGTCCCTACATTTATTTAGCACTGTAAAGAAGACATGCCCTACTGTCATTCATGAGCACTGTGACAAACTCCAAACTGTTCTAGATTTCTCTCAGGGTAATGTTTTATTATTAAAACAATGCTTTGCTGTGTATTTGCTGTGTACCATTATCTAATGGTACATTACTCACCAGAGTCTGTCACCAGTGACACCTCTTGGTTTGGCACAATACAAAGAGCATATCCCCTAATAAATTTTCTTCTTTTTTTTTTATTTCCAAGGTACTGCACAGATGAAAATCAGACATTTCCACATCCATTCATGCTGGAGAACCACATCAGCCTCATGCACGGCATCAAAAACCCAGACTTATCCCAGATGGCCAAAGCGAAAGCTGCAGAGAGAAACAGAGCAGAAGTAACTGATACCTATTTTCCTGGAAAATTAAATGTACAATTAAATGTACTTGGCGAGTAGCTGTTCATTTGGGGTGTTACGTTGAGCTGTGGCCTTGTGCCAGTCAAACCCACCCATCCATAGGGTAGATTTCCTTCCCTCAATTCCATCCAGCCTGGTTCCCTCTGGTGGGGTCAGGGTCAGCAGTGCCAGCACAGCTGAGCTGCACCAGCAGCAGGACAACATGCATTTACATCTTGAATTTCTCAGGATTTTCTTGCCCTGTTTTACTGGCATTTATTCAGTCCATTTCATAATTTAAGTTTGTTATTACCCTTGTATTCCCCTGGTACCCCATTCATGAGCATGGCACATTTTTCTTCTTTCTCCCTTATTTTTTCTGCTAGTTATAAAAGATTTATTTTCTCTTTTAAAATACTTGCTAGATCCATTACCTATGAGAACTGCATTTGTCTTAAGCAGGAATGTGTAATTTTTTATAGCAAATGTAACTGTTCTACTGATTTTGGTTTGGTTTGGTTTGGAGTGGAGGGTTGGCTACTTGGGCTTCTTTGCTCCGTTTATTTTAAAAATACACATTTTGGATATCACTGCAGGGACATATTTAAGTGAGTTATTCTCATGGGAGAAGAAGCTGCAGGATTCTAAAATAGAGGGGATGAGTTACTCAGATAAAATCTGAGTGGAGGGGAGAATGTTCAATCTGAGAAGCGTTGTCTGGGCTAATGACCAGCCCTGTGTCCCTCAGCTGTCCCTCTTCTGTGGGCTCCTCCTCCCCACACCAAAGGCTAAGTTGCTCCCACACCAAATCAAATTTTTACCCAGAGAGGTCATGGCTGCCCCATCCCTGGAAGTGTCCAGGGCCAGGCTGGACAGGGCTTGGAGCAGCCTGGGATAGTGGAAGATGTCCCTGCCCATGGCAGGGGATGGAACTGGATGAGCTTTAAAGTCCCTTCCAATCCAAACCATTTCATGATTCCTTGATTCTAAACTATTTCCCCATCATGTTTGTGCCCAGCCAGCCTCTCCCAGAGGTCCCATCTCACATCACAGGACAGCAGTTGGAATCCTGTGCACTGGGTGAGGTGTTGGGGTAGGGAAGGGAATGGCCCAGGAATCCCTTAGGCATGACTTCACCCTCAGACATCTTCAGACACGCGTGTGGATTTTAGCACTCACTCTTCCACGGGTTCAAATGATAACTTGTTAATCTTATTTTTTTAAGGCAAAATCTCCAAAGAGGATGGCAACAGATGAGCTGGGTCAGGCAGAGAGCACTGCGGGTTTGGATGGGCCGCCAGCCAAAAAACTGAAAGCGCCTTGGAAATGCGCAAAGTGCGGCTTCGAGACGGACGTCCGGACTGAGTTCCAGGAACACATACCTCGGCACAAGACAGACAGCTCCACCTTCCAGTGCTTGTTCTGTGGCCTGTGCTACACCTCCCACATCTCTCTGAACAGACACCTCTTCATTGTTCATAAAGTCAAAGATGAGGAGGATGAGGAGGAGGAAGAGGAGGAGGAGGAGGAGGAGGAAGACGAAAGGCAGAAGTTACAAACAGAGATGGGTAAGAATGGACACGAGGACTACAATGGCGAGTTGAACACTACAGTGGAAGAGGAAAACAAATACAAAGAGTGCAAAAGTGACTCAGCTCTTTGTGAGCACAGTCAGACGTGTGGCGCAGAAGGCCCCAACAGCACCTCACAGAACAATCATTCAAAGTCTCTTAAGACTTAAAAGCAAAAAAAAAAGCCCTTTTGGTTGATCGGGGGTTTTTTGTTGGGGGGTTTCTACTCAAAATACAGGGCGGGGATGGGGCAAATCTTTGAAATATTCTGTTGATTTCTTGGGATGGACGTTGCTTTCCGTTAACTCCTGTTTGTAAGGGAAATTTAAAACAGAAAAAAAACAAAACCAACCCTGCCATTGCATCCGAAGCACTAACTCTCTGCCAGCCCAGAGAGGTGAAAAGGGAAAGCAGGGCCAGAATCCTCAGTGGGGCTTGGCCAGCTCCTGAGGATCCAGGAGCACTTTGCAGCTGCAGTTTCCTTCAGACGAGCTCTCCTCCTTTGAGTGTGCACCGCCACCACCTCAGCCTCTGCCCAGAGCCCCAGCCTTGCCTTCCCAACCTCCCTTTCTTTCTCCTCCTATTTATGGCTTCTTTTTTCTCTCCCCATCCTGCCTTTGTGTTACTCATTTTAACTCATAACGCTGGCTCAGCCAAACGTGCTTGTCAGGACCATGCCGGCCGATCTGGGATCTGCGTCACATGGGATGGGTTCGAGCTGTAAGTTGTGCTGATTCTTCTTCAGTTGCCCAAATAACAACATTCTTTTGCAAAATGCAGTTTAATGAGATGTCTTGGACCTGAATCGTCCTTGAAAGAGGATTTTGTAGCCCCAGTCCTCCTAGGTGAGTATAGTGTTTAGGAGGACCTGGTCCCCTCGGGGTACGTTGGCCATTTGTCTGTGGAGTTGCACTGCTGGAAGCCATCCTGGGGTGGGTGTTGCCAGGCCTGGTGCTCAGTGGCTCATCCCAGTGGGGAGCTCAGATTGGCACCTTTGCCAGAAGGGGATAACAATCCCCCATCCCGTCAGTGGGGTCAGCTGGAGTGAAACTATTCCAGAGCTCCCGATGTACCAGTGCCAGGGCTCCCTGACAGCTCCTTTTGAGGGGAGAGGAGCAGAGCACAGGCCACAGAGGTGTTGGAACCAGTGGGAGCCACCGTCCTGCAGTGCAGCAAGGGCTGGTGCTCCATTCAGTAGCTCCCTAACTCCTCTCCTGCTGTGGCTCAGCATTACCCATCCCTTAGGAGATGTTTCTTTCCATGTAGTCACATTGACTCTCTCTTTCCTCCCTCATTCCTTGTCACACCCATGCTTTGTGTAATACAATTACCTTCTATACCATTATTTTTTTTTTCATTCTATTGAGCCAGAATTCCGCTTGTTATTGTTTACTCTGACGATGTTTAAATAATTTAAGAACTATTTATCTCCTTGCTTGGGCTCATCACCATCTGGTCTCGCGATGCTCGGGTACGGCCTGTTGGAGCTGTCTGGATGTTGGATGGATGAGTAAAGGTTGGGTGTGGGAGTGTCAGTAGGATGGGGGGTTGGTTCGGTGGGGTGTCATATGGGGGTGCAGATTAGATGAGATGTTGGCTGTGAATGGGATGCGAAGTGTGAGGGGTGCTGGGTGGATGGGTGTCGGGTGTCGGTTGGATGGGCTTTGGTTCAGTGGGTGTTGGCTGAATGGGGTGTTCACTGGATGGGACTGGAAGGGGGATGGATGGTACTGGGATGGATAGCATTGGGAGAGGGATGGATGGAACTGGGATGGGATAGCATTGGGAGAGGGATGGAT
>JANPWX010000299.1:378648-393081 GCA_024734555.1 Trochalopteron elliotii
GACCTCAGTACCACCACGATGGGACTCTCGCTGCCCGTCACCACCATGAGCCCCTTCCGGAGGGGGGGGGGAAAGCCGAGCGGGCGGACGGGGCCGGTCCGCCTTGCCGTGCGCTGGCGGCGGGGCCTGACCGAGCCCCTTCCTCCCCAGCTGTACTACCAGGTGTTGAACTTCGGCATGATCGTGTCCTCAGCCCTCATGATCTGGAAGGGGCTCATGGTGGTGACGGGCAGCGAGAGTCCCATCGTGGTGGTACTGAGGTCAGTCCCGGCGTGCGGGGGCTTAAACTCCCAGGGGGTTTAACCAGGCTGGGGAATGGCCAGGGCCCCCGAGGGGGGTCCCCATAGGGGTGGGTCAGACGGAGGCTTCTGCCACAGCCCCAGCGGGCGAGAGGCTCCTTTGGAACCCAGGCTCAGGAATAGCGAGGGAAGAGGGAGCGGGTAGAAAGAGCATCTCACCTCATTCTGTCAGCTGGCTGGGAGAGGGCTGGTAAAAAAGAGGGAGATGGACTTTATACCATGGGACAATGGGGTGTCCCGTTTCCTACTGCCAGGGTTAGATGGGTCAGTGTGAAGAAATCCTTCCCTGTGAGGGCAACGAGGCCCTGGCTTAGGTTGCCCAGAGAAGCTGTGGTTCCCCATTACTGGAAGTGCTCCAGGCCAGGTTGGACAGGGCTTGGAGCACCCTGGCATAGTGGAAAGTGTCCCAACCCGTGGCAGAGGGTGGAAGGGGATGATCTTTAAGGTCCCTTCCAACCCATCTGCGATGATTTAATGACTGTCCATTGCAGAGGTGGTCCTGAGCTCAAGAGTTGTCACTGTGTCCCTGTATGTTTTGGGTGTCACATGTTGTCTTTACAGTAGTGCTCTGCAGTGGGTACCACCAGTGTTACTCCCACCTTCCTGCTGCCTGGGACAAATTCCCTGGGCTGCCCTGGGATGCTGGCATGGATATTGCACCTTTTCCATGGCCACATTGGCTTTTTCTTTGTGTTTCTGTGTCAGTGTTCATGATGTAGAAATGCTGTAATGCCATGACCAGGTGCCACTTACCAGAACTCCCTCCTGATGTGAAGCACAGGGCAGATGTTTCCCTCTGCTCCTCCCAGTGAGTATGACAGGGGCACATCCCCTCCTCAGTGATGTGATCTGCTGTTCTGAACTGCATCTGCTGTGCTCTGTGAAGATAAAACACAATTGCACGTGGTACTTAAAGCTCATTGTTCTGTTTTGCATTATTTATGTGGAATTAGGAAGGATAAGTAGTTGGCAACAATTGCCATTTACGAGACAGAAGAAAAATAACTTGAGTCGTGGTGCCTGAAATGAGATAATTAGGCAAAGTAATGAATCACAGTAGCAAATTTTTGGCAAGTCCCTTTGTCTGTTTCAGATGGGAATGCAAGAGCCTGATGTTTTCAGTGCTTTGTTCCTGAGGATAATCTATCTAGCTATCTCTAAAAAATAAATTAAATTTAAAAAAGCTTCCCATCATTACAGAGCTGCCAGCATTGCCCTGCCAATGGTGAGCTCAGAAATCAAAAGACAGTGTTCACCATCAGCTTTTTGCTTATTAAAAAAGCTTTTCCTTTTGGATGTGCTTGTAACACCAGGTACTGGCAGTGCTCTTTTCCCAACAGATCCAAACTGCTGGCAGTATGATGATTGAAAACCTGATTGCAATAGAGATTACACAGTTGCCCAGTCTCCAAGGTGGTGTTCTCAGAAGCTCTTCCTCAAAGTTTCAGCCTGCTCTTGACCACTTCCAGGAATGGGGTATCCACAGCTTCTCTTCCTCATGAGGTTCTTGTGAGATTTTTCTTAAAAGGGCCACGAACTCCAAAATCTGGTACTGAGTGTTTAAATCTTGTTCAGTTGTTCCTCTGCTCTTTTTCAGTGGGAGTATGGAGCCTGCTTTCCACAGAGGAGATCTCCTGTTCCTCACCAACCGAATTGAAGATCCAATCAGAGTGGGAGAAATAGTTGTCTTTAGGATAGAAGGAAGGGAAATTCCTATCGTCCATCGTGTCCTGAAAATCCATGAGAAGTATGTTAAAAATCTGGGGATTCTCCTGCTGATGTTTCCCTGACTGGTGTTCTTCATCTGCTTGGGGTAAACAAGTGGGTGGGATGTCAATCATAAATATCCAGGTGCTGTAGGAAGTATCACAGAAGTTTCAGGCAGACAAAATCTGTCCTGTTTGGTTAACTTGTAAAGATCATCCAGCAGAAGGCACAAGCTGAGAGTCTTTTGCAGTGCCCTGGACACTCCAAACTGTAGAATCATGGAATTGTTGGAAGGGACCTTAAAGCCAGTCTCATTCCACCCCCTGCCATGGGCAGGGACACCTCCCACTATCCCAGATTGCTCCAAGCTCCATCCAGCCTGGCCTTGGACACTTCCAGGGATCCAGGGGCAGCCACAGCTTCTCTGGGCAACCTGAGCCAGGGCCTCCCCACCCTCACAGGGAACAATTTAGTCCTTCTATCCCATCTAACCCTGGCAGTGTGAAGCCATTCCCCCTTGTCCTGTTACTTTAGGGCCCTTGTTTGTCCCTGTCCATCTCTCTTGGACCCCCTTTAGGCACTGGAAGGTTGACACCACTGACTCTCTCCTGTGCCATCCTGTCTGTCCCAGGCTGCTGTGCTGTCTGCTGTAGCATGGCTGTGTTTGTGTGTGAAGTGAGTCTTGTTTGTGGGCACAGCTGTGGCAGAGGGGTTTTTTTTGTGTGTTATTTCAGAGTTTGTCTCTGTGGTCCTGCCTTTGCTGTCATGCAGACTCAGGGCCTCTTGTCTCTCTAGAAAGTTGTGTTGTTATCCTCAGAGTCTTTGTTCACTCTCAGCACTGGGGAGGTTGTGTGTCTGAAGGAATGGAACAGGCATTGGTTTCATGGCTGAACAGGGCTTAGTTTTCCAGCCAAGGCTTCCACTGCAGTCATGAGCTTTCCTGTTTTGCTGGGTGGAGCTCTGGCCTCTCCAGGCCAGTCTGTGGGGATACAATTTGTGTGAGTTGTTTGAGTGAAAACTGAATCTTGAACTGAATCCCTGATTCTTCAAGGCATCTCTGAGAGGCAGCAGCTGGTTGGGGTCCCAGCATCTGTTTCTGCTGAGTAAATGTTTTCTGGTGTGAGCTGCAGCTGTCCCAGGTGACATCTGAGGATTCCTCTAGTTGAGACATCGATGGGATGGAGAGGGTCCCTTTCCCAAAGCTGTTGGAATATCCAGACCAGTTGTCTGGTCCAGCTCAAGGGTGACCAGCCTTGTGCATGTGAATGTACAGCTGGAATCCTGGCTCTGAGGGAATGAGGTGATGCCTCTCCCAGTAGGCAAAGCACATTCTTTGCTGTTCAGATTTATTGTGTACCCAGAACTTTGAGCAGTGTCAGTTTTCAAAGTGCTGTTCTTTGATACCACTGATTTAAAAATAAGGTCAGTTTACAGGCTGAATTTGACACCTAATGTTGCACGAGTGTTTTCTGTGATGTTGTGGGAGCTCTTTCAAGTGAAATGCAATTTTCCTCCTCCCCTGTTCCATGCAGCATTTTCTCTCCAGATGTTGCCTACCCTTCCTTTTTTTGCCTGGTTCTATCTCTGGATATTAGGGTATCCAGCACTATTTTTTTTTTAAATGTAACAGGGCCATAGTGGCAATCCTTGGAAGGTGAAACCATTTTGCAGTATTTCAGGTTTCATTTACTGAAACAACCAAACACAAACCTAATCTTTTTATTAGGAGAGATAAACTGAAAAGCCCAGACTGCAGCCTGAACCTGGGAGCTGAAGGCAGGATTTGGATGTCAGTTGCTTCTTTCACTACTTAAAGAATAATTTTGTAGTGGCAGTTTGGAAGTGAAAGGTCTCTGCAGAAGCTGACAGGAGTGTCAAAGTGCAGGAAAAGAGAAACAGTGTTCTCTGTGATTTTGGGGCAACTCAGGCCCCAGTTCACATCAATATTGTGTCAGTGAGAAAATGTCTTTTACTTGCTGGCCTTTTCTTCTTGTTTTCAGCCCAAAATTGAATTCATTCTTTATTACTAACACAAAGTCTGCAGTCAGAATTTACTCAGTGGTTTTGGGGCAGGACAGGCAGCCCAGACTTCACTCCCCTCAGACAGAAGAGCACCATGGGCTTCTCATGCTGCGTCGTGACAGAGCCTTGACTCTGCTCAATAAGGTGCTGCACTCCTCCACCATCACTCTTCAGAGCTAAACTGCATTATCTACACCTTTGGGGATCTTAATCTTTTCCCAGACAGTTTCTCTAAGCTCCTGGAGTGTTTGTTGTTCCCACACAACAAGCCAGATGTGCTTTGGAGAAAGAGTTGTGCGTTTTTCCCTTTCTCCTTTCTGAGCTTCTCCTGTCAAGGAACCTGTTGGTGTTCAGGCACAGTGAAAACAGCCTGAGCTCCAAAGGACTGCCTGCTTTCCTGTTCTGCATTCCATCTGTCATTTCTGTGAGAGCTGAGATTCAAGCACTGAGGATGCTCCTGCTCAGCATCTGTGTGTAGGTGCCACGGGAAGGTGACAATGGCAAATCCCTGAGCAGTGCCATGGGCTGCTGTCCAGCAGCTGAATGGGAATGGCTGGGAAAGAATCTGTAAAGCTTTTTCCTGGTCAAAGCAAAGATTCATCTGCTCCGTGATCCCGTTTCTGGCAAGCTAATTGATTAATCTCAGGATTAATTAAAGACTGGAGAGAGTATGTAGTGATAATTTCCCTGCTTTCTGAAGGTTACAATTTCAAGCACAAAGGCCTAGTTCTTTATGAATAGCCTGATTTCCTCTTTTATATGGAGTATCAGGTCAAGTTTTGAGCCAGTATAATCTTTTGCCAACCCAAATACCTTTGCAGGCAGACATGGTTTGGTTTGTGCTGTGACTGTTTCTGCATAGCACCTTCTCTGCCTGGTTACTTCTGAGCTCCTTTTGGTACCCTCTGGCTGTTGCATTGGAAGAGACAGTGAAAAGCTATTTGATTGTTACTGTCATTTGTGGTGGGCTGTGTCACATCTCCCATCAGTTCTGTCTTTTCCAGGTTGAAGAGTCCTGGTCTGTAGTTTCTTGTATGGAAGGGGTTCCAGACCTTGTTAACCATTTCTCAACTTTTGCCAGTTCTTCTCTCCATTGCAGAAAAGGATCTGGGGGGCTCAGCACTGCCCAGAGCATTCCAGATGTAGGCACATCGTGAGTTCATGCAGTGTCATCATGGTATTACTTGTTTTTTTCTTTTCTTTCCCCCTTTTCCTAACCAGTTCTGAGTTTCAGCTTGCTTCTGCCCACTGCTGAGTAGAGCTGTGTGCTTCAATCCCAACCTCTCCTTTTGTGTGGTAGTAGGGAGACCAGAATCCAACATTTGTGTGAAGCAAGAGAAGCATCAACACAAGATGGGTCAAAAGCCAAGAGGCAATAGCTGCACCTGCACTAGAAATGGCTTATTGGGCTGGTTCTGTTCTGAAACTCTGCTGGAAAGCTTGGCTGGGGGCAGAATTCATTCTTCCCATGGCAGTTTTTTTTCCAAACCATCTGCTTTCTGCTGCATTTGACAGAGTTTCCCTGCTTTTATCCTCCTTGAATTGTAGGACATGGTTGCTTCTAGTGCCCTTGTCTTGGTCTCTCCGTGCTTGTTGTAGAAGAGCTCTTAACAAGTTTCTGTCCTGCCTTACCTGGCTGTCTTGTCTTTACCAGGCAGAACGGAGACATCAAATTTCTGACAAAGGGAGACAACAATGCTGTGGATGACAGAGGGCTCTACAAACAGGGGCAGCACTGGCTGGAGAAGAAGGACGTAGTAGGACGAGCAAGAGGGTAAGTGAAGTTGAAAATGATGGGGCTTTTCCCACTGCTGTCCCCAAAAACCATCTGGTAAATTCCCCCCTTGTGCTGAGCTGTCCCTGCTGGGTTTTGTAACCTGCCTGAGAGGGTGGAGAGTTCAGTTCTTAGTTTGGCTTAAGCAAAGGCATCAGGTTGTGAGCTGTGTCCTGAGATGTTGGTGCTGGGTGGACACAGGTGTAAGGGCAGCATGGGCTCAGGCTTGATCAGAATTGTCATCAGATTTGTCCTGGGAGGCTCAGCCTTTGCAGACAAGTGGAATCTGACTCAGGCATAGGCTGAAACACACTCTGGGGCTGGTTGTCACTCAGCCCCACTGTGACAGGGAGGAAGAAGTCACCAGCCCATTGACTGCAGCCCTCAGGATGCTTGACTCTCTCTGTGCACCTTGGAATAGTGTTTGTTTTAAGAAAACCTTTATTCTTGTAGGTTTGTGCCCTATATTGGAATAGTGACTATCCTAATGAACGATTATCCAAAATTTAAGGTAAGAGCTGTTCCATTTCCTGCCTGCTTTTCCCACCCCATAATAATTCCTTCATGAGAACATGGGCAGAACCCTGTGCCCTGCAGGTTTGCTGCTGTAGATGTCAGTGTGTACTCCTGTATCTCCTCTGCTCTCTTTTACAGTATGCAGTCCTCTTTTTACTGGGTTTATTTGTGCTGGTCCATCGAGAGTAGTCCCTTGCACTGAGCTACGAGGTGAAGGTGCCATGGATTTTTCTAGAGGAACGTTTAAAGTAGCTGATGGTCCAACGTACCAGGAGAAAGAAGAAAAGCATGCATTTCAAAGCTTCTTGCCAGTTTGGGTTTGTTTTGGTTTTTACTGCGTAAGGGCAAATGTTTGTCTCAGTATTTCCAATGGTTTGTCACATTTTAGCCTTTTTAGTGAATTTTTATATTAAAAATTTGAGCCAAAATGTTTAGTGCTTGTACTTTGAAGCTGAGCTTCCTCTCCAAGTGCCTCTGGGACCGTGTCCTCAGTGTGTGCCTGGCAGGGCCAGGTGCCCCCTCCCTTGTGCTTACTGGACTGTCCAGTGGTGAGTTGTGGCCATGACGGGTTTTTTCCAATTCAGAACTGGAATAAAGATTTTGCCTCTTGCCACGTTTTTTGTGATTGCCCTGATGGGAGCAGCCTCCTTGCCCAGGTTCTGGGGGATCCCTGGGCTTTGCTGTTACACACTCACTCCTAGAGCCACCATCTGACTTGTTCTCTCTTCACAGAGCAGTAGCAGCTGCTCCTCTCACCTCTGTTTTGGAGAATAATCTGTCTTGAGCTGTAGATCATTCAGTGTTCCTGTGTTTCTGTAAATCACACAGAAATAATCTGCCTAAAGACTGCAAAGTGTTTGGGGTAGAAGATGCCAAAGGGGCAGAAGATGGCAAAGGATTACTTTGTGCATTGTGGCACTAGGTAACAGAGGAATTGAGATGGGAAATACCCACAGCTCTTTGACAGGGATGCAATAATAAAAATTGCTACATTTTGGAAAAGGGTTTCAGATGTCCTGAGCTGGCCACATCTCACAGCTCACCTGAAAGCTACAGACTGCCCTGGGGTCTGAATAAAAAACCCACTTGTCACCACATGCAGCAGCTGTTTTTTCTGAGCTTCTCATTCAGGCTTGTGATCCTGCTGGTGGAGATGTTGGCAGAAAGAGCCCAGGGAAGAGGTGCAAGGCAACGACACTGCAGTTTATCAGCTCTTCTTCATGACTGCTCCAGGATTCCAGAGCAACAGGAATCATTGCAGATGGTCACTGCAGCCACACACAGCTTGTATAAAGCAAAAGCAGTCAGGAAAAGCAAGGACAAAACCCAATGGGGTGTTTATGGCTGTTTGCAGTTTCTTGCATTTGTCTCTCATTGGGTTTGTCAGGTCTCTCCCATCTCTGGAGGTGAATTGTGCCATTTGGCTGGTTTTGATGTTGCCAGGTGCTTTGTTCCCTGTGTAGGATAAAGCAAACATCACCTGTAGGGCACTGCAAAGAGTCTGAATAGGTCATACCCCCAGCACTGAGCCTCAGGCCTGTGGCTCTGAGTAATCATAACTTCATAATAAAAATGGTAATAAAATCTGTATCTCTTGCCCCCAGTGTCAGAGCCCTTGAGAGGAGAATGTGGGTAAAGCTTCTCTGTAATTCTTGAGTTAAGGATAGGATTTTCTGTCAAAAGTCAAACTCTGGCACTGAGAGAACAAAGAATCTTTGAGAGCTGCTATCACTGTAGAGCACCTTCCTGAGGCATTTCTGCCTTTGCAGCTCACATGGAGCCTGAGTCTGTTGTCCTTGCTTTGCCTGGAGCCTAAAAAGCTTTTGTGCATAAATGATTTTTAGACCTGGGCTCACACAAAGGGCTGAGTTGAGCTTGTCTGAAAGCTGCTAATCAACACCTTCCAACAAGCACTTGCTGGGAGTGCTGCTCCTGCTGCTCTCTAAGTCCTCTCCCTTTCAGACCTTCTCCAAAATTCTGAGTGTGCAAAAGCAGTTGTGTTCCTGTCACTGAGTTTATTTAGCCAAAAAAACTAAAACACAAAGGATTACAGAGCAAGGTTTAGCTCTGAAACTGCTGGGACTGCAGTTCTTTGGCAGGATGATGTGTCCAGAGGGTGGCAGCTGGTGTCAGGAGTCCTTGGGCTGGGAGGCACAGGGCCAACGTGAGCTCTTGCAGGAGGATGTGCTCGGCTCTCTCCTGGTGCTGTGTGAAGGAATTGAACAGGAAGTGCTTAAAAAATGCAGAATGGTTGGGGCCAGGGTGACTGGAGCCCCTGCTGCAGCTCAGCTTCAGAGGCTTCTCTCCAGGGTCTGCAGGTGCTTGGGGAACAGGAACAATTGCCCTAAACCAGGGACTGCCATGTGGCATTTGGGAATTCATCTCTGCAGCCCCTGTTCTGCCTGTTTTCAGCTCTGTGCAGCTGAGAATTTGGTTCTGTGAAATGTTGACTCCAATTAGGGTGAGAATAACTCAGCACTCAACCCCATCACAGCTCCAACACCCGCCACCTCCTGTGCCACCTCCCACATCACCTGCTGCCTTCCAGCAGCACCTTTCCTGCCACAGTGGGATGAGGGAGTGTTGGGGATGAGCCTGCACAGGCTGGATACTGGGGATATGGGGGCAGGATGACACAGAGTTGTTGCTGGCTCTGTCCCCACTAGATTTATTCTGCTTTACTGAGCAGAAAAGCCACGGAGTGAGCAGGATCTCTGGCTGGCTGGGTGCTGATGCTGAGGTGTTTGGGAGCACTGCTGAGCTCCCAGAGAGCCGGGGTGGTTGATGGTAGAATTTGATGTGTTTATGTTTTATTTCAGTTTTATGCTACTTTTTTTTAAAGGTGAAACTGTCTGGGCAAGCTCCAGCAAAGGCAGTGACACTGGAGGCTTTGGAAATGGATGGGGATCTTTGTGTCACCACAGAACTGGGATTTGCTTGTAAAGTATGTGGGTGTTGAAGGGTCTGGTTTATAAAGGAGAAAAAAAATGAAGGAAAAAATCTGGCAGGGCTGATTGTTCCTGTCTCTGTTGTGGTTGGTTACAGCCAAACAGGGCAGGTTTTCTGGTAGCAATTCCAGTGCTTAATTACAGTTCAGTCACATCCGCAGTCCAGGGCACGGATTCCTTCACGGGCAGGAGCTGTTTCATGTAGCAAAGCCATGCTGGGCTGTGTCTGATGGCTGCTGGAATTCTGCTGGGTGATTTTCTTTTTGTATCAAAGCTAAATAAGCATAAGCAAGAGCGTGATGGTTGGGAAGTGAGCTGTGAGGGGTGATGTGCTGGAGCTCCGTGAGGCAGAGGCTGTTTTTGTGTATTTATGATGCTTTAATGCACGGTCATTGGTTGAACAGCAATGAGCATCACGGTGGTTCATCCAGATCTGTTGTTGCTTATTGCTTTGCAGGGGTTCACAGGGCTCAGGTTTTGTCACATGGTCAGTTCCCCACTGTCTTTAATAAGATTGGGTAATTTCACGGTGGTTTTCGTGCCCTTAAAATCAGAACAGATCAACTGTATTTTTTCCAAGGAGCGTCTTCAAGATGAAACCTGGTCCACGCATAAAGACCACTCTGCTGAAGAAATGCACAGTGCAAACAAAGCATGCAGCTCCCAGGACGGCCCAAAAGTTGGCCAGGAGAAGGAGAGTAGACAGAGGAGGAGAGAAGGAAGAGAGGAGGTGCTTAGAGCACATGCCTTGGGGATGGCTCCTGTGACAGAGCAGGGGCAGTGCTGTTTGTATGACCCACAGGGTGCCAGTGACTCTGTGGCTGAATCAGATGAGGAGTGTCCTGGTTCCATCCTCCAGGAAGGTGCACTTGGGGTAATGCCAGAGGGGCTCAGCCTGCACCATTCCCACAGTGTCAGCAGCTCAGGGTGGGAGGTGATGTGTGGTGTGTGACTGATCTGACTCTCATTGCTGGGAGAAGAGAAACAGCACCCACACTGTGCTTTGAGCCAGTTGAACAGCCTCCTACTCCTTTTACCTCTCCTCAGCCTCGTAACACTTCCATCCCTTTGTCATCTGCACCCAGATTCTCACCTGTCAGGAGCCACAGGTCTCTGCCAGAGGAGATCCACCAGCCCGAGCACGTTGAATTCTTATGGAGCACAGGGGCTTTCCTGAGAAATCTGCCTTGGTGGCTCTATTTTGCCCTAATTGGGTGGCTTTGCTGTGGGTTCCTAGTCTGCCCAGCTGTGGGAGTCCCTCTTCACATTGGCTCATCCCTGCTTATCCCTCAGTTTCTGTAAAAACCCACCAGCTCCATCACACACAGTCCTGCTTCCCCATGGAGCAGGACCTGCCTCTATGTGGTGGCCTCCTGGTTGAACACATCGTGTGTTAAACCTACTCCAGCCCATGGGGAAATTCATACACTTGTTCTGTTCTAGCAAGTCCTGTGAATGCCTGATCTAGCAGGGTTCCCTAAACCTCAGGGGAAATAAACATCTTCACAGAGAAGAATAATCTAAATAGGGATGGACCAGAAATTCACCCTTTGTGATTCAGAACCTCTGTGATCCAAGATGGAGCAGATGCTCTCAGTCTCTTGCTTCTTCTGCCCAGCTTCTCATCTTTTGACTATTTGTGCTCCTGTTTAGCAATTCAAAAACCCTCCCTGCACCTCTCTCTGCTAAACATCTTGGTATCACCTTTGTTTTCCAACCTCCCCTTTCCCCACAGAAACAGACCTGAAAGAGAAATAATATGGAGGAGGAAATGAACTTCTCTGAGCCTTGATTCACTCAAACTGGGATGTTGGATTTCTGCTGTATAATTCTGTCTGGGACACTTCTGAGCTGGGCCTGGATTTGCCTGGAAGAAAACACGATTTTCTTCTCTAAGTCTACTTGCAGAGCAGTTATTTGTATATGTCCAGCAGTGTGGAGTGAAAGGGAGACCTCAGGGAAAACCACAACTCATTTACAGCTTAAATGAAAATTGAAAATGAGTTGAAAACAAGATGTGCAAGATTTCAAATTTTGTCTTTTATAAACAACAGTTATTGCCTATGGACGAGTGGATATAACAGAGGGATTTAATCTCTGTAAACAAGAGAAAAAATGCATCAAAATAGACCCTCAGGCATGTGGCAGGACCTGGCTTGGGAAAAATGGGGAAGAAGAGGCTGAAGCAACCTAACTGCTACTAAGAGTTTTATTGGCACCAGGAGCTCTGTGAGACAGAGACCAGGAGACAAATAGGGGCATTTGAGGCCTTTGCTCTTTGTATTTGTTTTTTATTAGAGCCATCAGTTTGAGCACATATTTGCCTGCCCAGGTGGATATTTGCAGGGCCTGGGAAGCCTGAGCTCCACAGCATGGAGTCTCCCATGCTAGCCTGGCCACCTCTCTCAGGGCTGAAGAGTCAGGTACAAAAATGGAATCTCAGAATCATTTGGGCTGGAAGGGACCTTAAAGCCCAGCCAGTCCCACTTCCTGCTGTGAACAGAGATGCCTTCCAATAGCCCAGGTTGCTCCAAGCCATGTCCAACCTTGCCTTGGACATTTCCTGGGATGGGGCAGCCACAGCTGCTCTGGGCAACCTGTGCCAGGGCCTAACCAACCTCACAGGGAAGAGTATCTTTCCAATATCCCATCTAACCCTGTCCTCTGACAGTGGGAAGTTATTCCCCCTTGTCCTGTACCTCCATCCCTTGTCCCCAGTCCCTCTCCAGCTCTCCTGGAGCCCCTCCAGGCCCTGGAAGGGGCTCTGAGGTGTCCCTGGAGCCTTGTCTTCTCCAGGTAAGCATCCCCAGCTCTCCCAGCCTGGCCCCAGAGCAGAGGGGTTCCAGCCCCCAGAGCAGCTCTGTGGCCTCCTCTGGACTTGCTCCAACTGGTCCATGTCTTTCTTGTGCTGAGGATTCCAAATCTGGGTGCAAAGCAGAGAAAAAACAAAATGGACCTTGCTTTAAAGCCTTTGAACCAGGGTATTTTCAGGTTGGCCTCTTACATTTGTTAGCAAGGCCCTTTTGGCTGTGCAGTTTTTGCATTCATTTATTTTGCTTAGTTGTGTTTTCCTTTCTTTACCGGGTGAAATCCTACTTCATCTTTAGGTGCATTTAGAGGATTTCCTACTAGTGCCTGTTTCACACGTCTGTTATTGCTCATCTTATCCCTACTTGGACAGGAGTGTGGTAAGGAAAAGAACACCCTAAGAGTAGACTTGGAACTTGTTGAAGGATTTCAGAGGTTTATGGGCAAGATGAACCCACAAAGATCATCCACCTGGACTTCCCAAAGGTATTTGGCAAGGTCCCTCAGCAAAGGCTCCTGAAGGAAGGAGCAGCCCTGGAACAGGTGGTGAGATCCTTACAGGGGAAATTGTTTGCTAAAAGGTAAAGAACAAAAGGGAGAAGGGAAGAGACTGGGTAATAAAAAAGATGAAATTTAAATGTACATAAATATAAAATGGTGCACAGGGAGAAAAACCAATTTTAACTCTATTTATAAAACAACGGGTTCCAAGTTAAGTGTTGCTGTCTGAAACGTCGGGGTTGTTACAGATTGTGCTGTGAAAATGTCAGTTCTGTGGTCAGCAGCCATCCAGAGTAAACTGTGTGTGTCAGTTGCTGGGGGGAAACAGAACAAATCAACCCCTGCTCCCTCTGGCTGCAGACATCTGGGGAAGCTGAAGATCACTGGAGCTTTGAGGTATTTTGGATGGGAAGGAACATTCTGGAAGGTGTGGGGCTGTGCAGGGCTGCTCTCACCCAGCCCCGGAGGGTACATCCTACAGAGAGGGGAGGGGGAGCTCTGTGCAGACCCTCCTCTGCCCCGAGGACATAACCACTGTCAGCCTGCCATTTTCCAAGGGTCACCTCTGAGCTTTTCTCCTCACTATGGATCTGCCAGGACTGTCTGACCCTGCCAACTGCTCCATCTCCTGCATCACCTGTGAAAGTTGGTGTGCTGACCTCTTCCAGCAAAGCTGATTTATAAAGTCCAATTTCTACAGCTTTTTTTGATATGTAAGCTGGGAAGATTCCCTTGGAGTCTGGTAGCTGTTGGGAAGGTGAATCTCTGCTGAGTTGGAGAGATCAAGTGGTGGAGAAGCACTGCAGTGTCAATTCCTACCTGGAATGCTGGAAGTCCCAGCAGGCTCCAGGCTGGGTGCCTTGCTCTGACCCACCAAAGCAGGACAGAGGGAGAGGCAGAAAACCTACCACAAACCCCACCAGGCTGGTGACCAGGTTCTGGAGCTCAGGTGCCTTCCCCAAGCAGCTCCTGGCTGCCAGTTATTTTCCCTAAAATTAGGAACAACTTCTTTGTGAAGACTGGAAAAAACAGAAAAAAAATCTCGTCTCTGTTGGTGTCTGGGGCTGTTATTTACCAAGGCTGCTGTGGAGGAAGGAATTGCTGTTCCTGGAGCCCTGCCTGGATCACAGCACTGGTGCTGCTGCTGCTGCTCAGTGAGTGCTGAGCTCGGGTGCTTTCACCAGCTGTTTTCCAAGAAAGCCCCACTGGCTGCCCTGAATTGTGCTCCCACTTTCAGCCTCCAACACATCCCTGGGTAGCTGTTCTGGTGCTCTTTCCAGGCGTGAAATCAGGGTTATGGGCTCACATCTCCCACACACACATCATGAGGTCAAGCCTGAGTACTCAGCAATTAATCAGACATCCCCTCAGTTTTTGAGGGTTTATGGTGGCACTGCAAAAGGACAGGAACTCCCTGATTGCCTTTTCCCAGCCTTTCCCAAGCTTGCTTAGCAGTGCCACTGGGATGGAAAACACCTGTTCCTCTGCACCACCAGCTAAAAAAGAAGGGAGATCCAGGTGCATTTGGTTGTGCATTTAATTAGAGCAGTGCAAAAGCCTCCATCCTGTTTGAAACCCTGCAGCTTCCCACTGCTCATCCCTTGTCCCCTGGGGCTGCCTGTGAGCAGCACTGGAGGAGTGGCACGTAACCCTGTCGCGCTTCAGTTGGTGCCATAATTGCCCAGGGGCTCTTTCATCTGCCCTTTGTAATTGGGATCACTTTATCCCTGGCTACATCCTCCCTAATCCTACAGGTAACCCTTCAGCTTGCTGTTCCCCACAGTGGAGGATTGCTGCTCAGTTTTCCAAAAAACACCCCTTCCCCAGGGTAAGGAGAGGCCAGACTCAGCTGTGCCAG